>CM033635.1:30521030-30756030 GCA_019453435.1 Rhinogobius similis | reverse complement strand
GTGCTACAACTCAAACCTGTCCCATGGGAGATGAAGGCCTTATAATGATTCACAGGAGCCTAATTAACTACCTGGAATCAACAAGTACAAGTGTGAAAGCAGCCTTTTACAGCTCTACCCAAATATCAATGTTTTGTACCGTGGACAACAACAACTGGTCCAAACAGTTTTGTTTTTCAAGTTTTTTTTGGCTTAAAGGCTTCATTCAACTGGACAGTTGTAGCGTGAAATGGGGAGAGAGAGAGTGTTTAGACAGTTGGCAAATATCACTGACTGGAACTGAACTCCAGATAGAACGCCACGATCTTAAAAAGAACACATTTGAGCAGTTGTGTCACCAGTTGGTCACAGGGCGGTAAGACGTCACTGAAGCTAAGGCTCTAACAGTCTTAGACATGAAACCTCTCCGCCATCATCGTAGCAGTATTTTAGTGATATATAAACTGTTCATTGGGAAAGCGTGGTTAACTTTCAAGATACAAACCTGGTCTTTAAGATCTTATATGGCTGGCTCCACCACCACCTTCCAGCTCCTTTAGTCAAAGTAGTAGACACACCAGATCTGCAGCCTTCAATAATTTAGTTGTCTAAAAAAAAGTGCCTTCAGCCAATCAGCTTTTTCAGTATAAGCCGTTCAGCTTTGGAATAAAATACCCACATACGCAGTACTGGTACGCAGAAGTTTAAACAATATGTTGAAAGTGTGGTTACTTGAAAATCAAGCCTGTAATCACAGTATCATAATAATGACTGCTGCTCTTGTGCTGCTGTGCGTCTGAGTCATGTTTATGTGACTCTTAGTCTTTTATCATTTTTTCTCTAACCTTATTTGTACTGTACATAATGTGAATGTACTGCGGGCTTTGTGACATCTTTCCTAATGGGACTACAGTTGGAAACTAGCTTAAATAGCTAATACTGGCATATTTACAGCAATGTTTATAAATGTGCATTGTCCTAGTTCAAATAAACTAATAAATAAATTAAAAACATATGCAATGCCCTTAACCACTGCACCACCCACTGCAAATCACATCAGTGGTTAAGCTTCCGTCTGAGAACCCGAGGGTCGCTTTCGATTTGAATTTTTATATATATATTTATTTATAGATTTATAGCATACAAACATTAAAAGTCCTAAACATATAGTCCAGCATCTCAATTTTTGAATGTCAGTTGTGCTCTCAGTCAAAAGTAACACACTTTTCCAATAGCTTTCGCTCCAAACATGTGATTTTTGTCCTCCATCACTACATACATATATTTTCCCATTCTTCATTTGTCAAAACAGCATTACCTTCTTTGCTTCTCTTTTCCACTTAATTTTGATATATTTAGTAGAATGGTCTATTGTTAATGCATATATATATATATCATTTGGAACCTTGAAACTTCTCATTTTCTCTAGACAGAGCCCACACCCTTGAACTCAACCACGTTAAGTTAAAGTCTAGCTTTTCTAAACTACTTTCATTTGGAAGGCGTTGACATAGTTTATGCATCGCACCTCGCATTTGTTGACTCTCAAATAGTGTGGATGTAAGAGCTTTTTACTATTTAATATGGCCCCTATTACCAAAATGAGTGTGCAAGGCCACTGAGAATAGCACTGAATAACAAACACATTTTAATACAACCTGGGGGCATGCAGTAATGACATGCTTTGCTGAGATTTATTAATGCAGTCTTTTTTATTTATTTATTTAGTTTCCATTTGGCAGCGATTTGTGTCTAAAACGGCACAAAACAGTGTTACGTAAGGTGAACAGGGTTATAAATGTCTGGTTGACTGCGCATTCTGAAAATCTTGGCAGAACGTTGTAGCGAGTGACTTATTTTGGTCTTGTTCTTGTCCTGTTTTTTTTCCCAATAATTTAAAAACATAAACACATAAAACCAGCCAATCAGAAGTGTGTGCATGGCAGTAGTTTTTCTTTGAAATTTAACATTACAATTCATTTGAATCCGGGCGGCAGAGCGGCTAGAGCAGAAGGAGACTGTGGGTTTGATTCCCGGACCACACCAACATCACACGATCTCTCTGGGTGGAGTCTGCATGTCCTCCTCGTGTTACCGTGGGTTCTCTCTGGGTTCTCCGGCTCCTCCCACCGTCCAAAGACATGACTGTGTTCAGGCGACTCTAAATTGCCCCGAGTGTATGAATGTGAGAGTGAATGGTTGTTAGTCTTTGTCCGTGTCTCTGTGTCAGCTGTGACAAGTTGGCCACTGTCCAGGGTGTACCCCGCCTAAGGCCCAAAGTCACTGGGATAGGCTCCAGTCACCCGCGACCCCTAACGGGAATAAGCGGTAGAAAAAAAAAAATGAATGAATTAATTCATTTGAATCCCAGGTGTGTACTGGATTTATTGAATCCAGATCTTAATCAAATCATCTAAAAAGTAAAAGCTTGGGTTCGAAACATTTGCATGGTTTAAATGTCACGTTTTGAGTATTATAAAGCAGTTTATTATTTTGTCGTCATTCTGCTGCCCAATGGAATGGTTACAAGGCAGTAGTTTTAACATGATAAAAGCGTCTTGTCTTTATGTTGATGTGGCATTAAAAAGCATTACATTTGATTTGCTGAAATCGGCTTAAACCCTGAACACATGATCCAAAGTTTGTCCAAAAGTTCCAACTTCAATTTAAGTCTGAATGTCATTTTTTCCAATTTTTTTAATGTCTATTACTATGACAGTATGTTTTATTACTGATAACTTTGTGAATCATAATAAAAAGCTTGGATTTTGACTTCAATGTGTGTCATTTGTAAAGTAGAACCCGTAGTCAAACACTTGGCCCGCACGAGTTTCCCAGTTGAAATTCTGACCTAAATTGTTGTCCAAGCCCATTTTTCTTTGTTGAAGTTCAGAGTTTCAAAGATCACATGAATGTAAAATTGCACATATTTGGACATAAAATGGACAGAACCAGGTTTCAGTTTCTTCATTTTGTACACATATTAGTTACACAATACAGAGGAGATTTTGGATTTCTTATTTAGTTTTTGGGTAAACTAGATTTGACTGAAAATTGTCTTAAAAATTCAAATTTCGCCTCATTTCTTTTACTTAAAACTTGAATAAATTAGGCTTATCAAATCAAATCAAATCAATGTATTTTTATAATGCCCAAAATCACAACAACAGTTGCTTAGAATTAGATATCAAAAAATCCTTGTGTAATTTTCGTCTAAATCTTGTTTGTACAGTTTGCTGTGTGTAGGAGCTACTTTAAGGCTGATCTTTATGTCTCTGTGGGAGAAAAATGCATTTTAAGAAACCGAAATTTTGTGTCTCGCCTTTAATGTGTTATTCGAACCTCAACAGAAACATTTACATCCAGTATCTCAAACGTATTTCCAGACTGCCCTGTCACTTCTGTGCAGCGGTCAAACCCAGAACCCCCAGACCCTTCTGTAGCTCCCTGTAGTGCTCTTGTCTCACCCTCTCCTCTCTGCTCCAGCATGGGTGCAGGTCGGACCGGGTGCTACATCGTGCTGGACGTCATGCTGGATATGGCCGAGTGTGAGGGAGTGGTGGACATCTACAACTGTGTGAAGACGCTCTGCTCCCGACGCATCAACATGATCCAGACCGAGGTGAGTGTCCGAACACTGACACAGAGTGCAAATACACGACGCTGCTTTGTAAAGAAACTGTATGATTCAAAATATTAATAAGAATCTCCCACTCTATTCACCTTATTTCGGACGTTGCCGTACGCGCCGCCGTCTTGTTTCTGTTGTATTAGTTTACATGGAGCAGACGAGCTCAACAGAAAATAAGTTCTACATGGACTAAAAAGCCGTTTTCAGACTGACCAGGAAATCGTTGCGTTGTCGACTTGTTGTTGCTCGTGTTCATTAAACATTTTACACAAATCAATCTACTTTATGTAACATTTTAGCGGCGAGACTTTTCCCTCGTTCGTCATTAGCTTTAACGGAGTTCTCGTCAAACGGAAGTGTGTTTACAGACGGAAGTGCAGAAAACGGCAAAAGTGGGCGGGGCAGAATAAGGTCAATATACAGTATGTACAGATCTCGGAGCTCGTAGATGTTAATGGAGGAAGAAAGTTTCTTACAGCCTTCTGAAAACGTTCGAACATCCGCTTTTCAATTCTCAATAGCAGCTCAAAGTGTTCTTGAGAATACCAAACCGCACAGTGGTCGTGGAGTTCTCACATTGTTCTGGTGCACTGTGGGTATTCCTAATGCATCTTTACGTCAGTCCTACTGATGTTTTTTTCGCTGTATATCTTCTGTAAGTGCTACTCAAACCGCTGTCGAGTCGTCCTTATAGAAAGCTTTATAAATTGTCATTTTTGCAATGGCTATTTGGATGCACCTTTTACAGCTGGAGCTTGTGCATGAATGGGACATAGAGTGGTTTGTAGCCGCTGTTTTGGTTCCTGACTGTGCAGCTGACGTCATATTTAACAAATCAATAGAAGAAAGACGAACGTTTCTTCACAATAAGTCTGGATGATAATCTGAAAACTAATGGAGAAATAGCGGCGTCTCGTAGTTATGTATTCAAGCTTCTTTTGAGCTGTCTTCAAATATTTCTGTCTAGTCATTGTTGAAAGAAAAACAAAAAGCAATATGTTCCAAATAAACTTGTACTGGATTATTTTTGTTCACCCATGTCATCAGAATTTGTAGATTGTTTTTTCTTTCCAGTTTTGAGCTGGCTAAACAATATTCCATGTGTTTTCATTAATGATGATTGAAATATAAAAAGCAATACATTGTAGTAGACTTGTACTTTTAGTTAAAAAGAGCAATACATTTATTTGTTACGTCTTCAACATGCAGCACTTAAGGACCTGCATCTTTCCACCTGCACCGCACTTATACTGTTAAAAGTTAAAAACATCTTTGGAAAAAAGATGGGAGGATTCATTTGACTCAGGCCCAGCTTAAGACTTCAAGAAGAAATACTTGTTGCGGTGTTGAGGAACACGGGGCAACTTCTGACACACAAACACTGCGTCGCTCTGAGGACGGAGGCATTCGCATGGAGGGCGTCGTAGAAAATCATGCACAGGACCTTCGACCTTACAACGAACTTAAGAACGGTCTACACACACTGTTTTGTTGGGCAGCCTCAAGACGACGCAGGGAATGAGCAAAACAATCAGAGAATGTTCACGGCCGTTCACATACAATGAAAAATACATTTCCAAGTGAGATAAAGATTCTTGATTTCAAGATATGAATCATAAGTCCAGACGTTTTGACCAGTTAGAGTCTATTTGGTAGATGGACGTTTCAAAATGTCTCAGACTTGTTTTCATTTTTCTTAAATCAAGCTAATTTATGGCTAAGAAAATTTTCTTTACCTCATTTTTTTATTTTTTATTTTTTTTTACTTTAAGCTAAATTATCAGAACCAGACAGAAAGGCCTTGAAACCAGTGACATATTCTGCCCCAAATAAACATTTAGATCTCATCTTGTCAAAACCAGATCAAAATTCTGAATTCAAGACATTTTAAACAAGGCTAGTTATACATTTTTTTGCTGTGAATTGTTACCCAGGCATTTATAATTTTGATTGTGCCATGTAATAGCAGCATCCCATGACACAACCCATTAATTTGCATATTTAGTCAATAACATTATGGAAAAAAAGAGCAAATTTAAAGCAAATAAAGCACTACAAATCATTTCAACATATAGCGCTAAAGCTATCACTCCAGCCACACTTACTCAGTAATGAACCAAACACACACTTTTATTCGTTTGTAAAGTTTCTTATCAGTAAAAACGAAGAATTGCTGCATAAAACCTCACCGCTAATTACAGCCGCACAAGCAAACCAAGCGCCTGTAATTGCTCTAACAGATAAGACTGCGGAAATGAATAAATAACATTTCACATTAACGGCGGTCTGAATGCACCGCTGTGTTCACCTTTTCACTCGCATTTTTGTGTGAAATGAAGGCACGCAATTAGCCTCAACATACAAACATGCTAAATAAGTTGCAAATAGGCCGGTGCTTTTGATCTTTTGTTGGCTCGGATGTCAAAATAAAGCGTCCGAGTTTAGCCGGTAATTGCTCGGCTCATTATGTGTTTTAATGCAGTGAGTGGGCAGCGTTTAGGTCCTCGTCTCTCGCCTGGACACAATGCACGAGGAGAACAGCTTTGGCAGTCGTGAATATTAGGCAAACGCTCTAATTAAATAGGAAAAATTGTGGTTCATGAGTGGTTAATTAAAACTCGACAGCGAGCGGATGTGGTTATGTGTTACTGTGCGTCTCTATTGGTGCTTTTAACCCACGGGTGTCCAAACTTTTACCATCGAGGGACGCGTGTTACAACGTAAATAAAGTGGAGGGACGACGACGGCTGATCAGTGCTGTGAAGTGTTTTAAAAAGTACCGTTTCGGAATCTTAATATCGGGTCAAAACGTTATTTATTGAGAATGTAACTGCAGACAGAGACGTAGCGCCAACTTCTGGGCCCCAGTTACAAATCTTCTCAGTGGGCTCCAGGACAGGATTTTTTATTTATTCTTCCCACAAATTTGGTTATTATTGTTGTTTTTTCGTTCACTTCTGCTAGAATATGGTTTCTACGTTGCACCTAACAATAACTTGCTAATTCATAGACATCCTGTGTAGAAGGAATAACTGTATTTAGCATCTCATGCATTTTAATACAACAAAAACTGACTAAAGTATAGAAAAATGCTACTGAGAAACATACCATCACATGCTTTTGAGGGCCCTTACCTGCCCTGGGCCCCAAAGAAACCAGAGTGCCCTTTACCCCCCCAGTCTGACGCCCTGAATACTTGAATTCAGGATATTATTACGTTTCAATACATTTGATTAGGTAACATGTATTTACTTGATGTACATGGATTATTTAACTTGTTTAAAGGTGTTTTTGCCAATGGGGAAATATTTTTGAGTAACACTTATAAGCCTACACTTATTTGAGCCTTAATAAAGCATGAACCAAAACTTAATTTATAGGGAACAAAGAGTTTATTTAAAACTATTCAGGTTTAGCAACTGTCTTCCCGAACCCTAACCACTTCATAATAACTACATCATATTTTGCCTTAATAAAGCATTAACAAAGACTTAATTAATAATGAATATATAGTTTACTAAACATGATTCAGGATTAGTAACTACTTAATTAAGGTTAAGGTTAGAGTTAGGGTTAGAAATTAGGGTTAGTTAGTTAGTTAGTTATTTGTTAGTTACTAAGCCTGAATCATTCTTAATAAACTATTTGTTGATTATGAATTAAGTCGTTGTTCATGCTTTATTAAGGCATGAATAAGTGTAGTTATTATAAAGTGTTACCCTAACTTCTAATCCCAACCTATTCGTAGTTACTGAGCCTAAATCCTTTGTTTATTATAAATTAAAGTCTTTGTTCATGCTTTATTAAGGCATGAATAAGTGTAGTTATTTTAAAGTGGTGCCTGTTTTTGTACTTTCAAATTATTTCTGTTATTTCGAGCAAAATACTCTTATAACCAGTCAGAAATTGTAAAATAAAGATTCATATTTTGAATTAGTGTAATTTCAAGCAAGGCTGGATGTTTAATTTGTGCAGTGTTCAGCTTGAGGGCCACATTTGGCTCCCGGGCCATAGTTTGGACACCCCTGTTTTAACCGTAGAACTTTTTTCAGCTATTATTTGTCCATAACATTCTTGTTGTGTTGTTATATTGTGACAACAGCAAACTAACAGAGATGTGGGACAGAGATGTCTCACCCACAGACATGGAATGATACACACACATACACAGTACGTAAACAAGGATGAAATGGTTTGAGCAAGGACACGACGACAGCCTCAAGGTCCGTGTGGGAAGTCACTGAACACACGTACTCAACCTCATATGTTTTCAGAATACTAACTGTATCTGTATTCTAGTGCAGTCACTCTTTCATTTGGTGATGTTCAGTATACAGTTACTTTTCTTTAATCAGTGGAATGCTTTGTAGTACTGGTTCATTAGCAAGGACCACGCCACAACCACGACATGCAACAACAATTATTTATAGAAGTGAGAGACGCTGATGGTCCATGGCTGGTGGAGAGGCTCAGTGTGGGGGCTCCGTCTCGGTCATCTGCCCAGCCCATTCAGGACCCCCCTTTAGGAGACTGGAGGCTGAAGAAAACAGGTCACATAGAAGGGGAGGGAGGGCGGGTCGAGAGGACAGAGTCAACCTGTGACTGAGGCATTACGCTGGTATAAGAAGGCTGCTGGGAAATAGAGGTGTGGCCCGGAGGCAGTGGTGGAGGCGTGGTCCTGCTCACAAACCCCAGTTAACATGTTAACTACATTTACAACTAAATGTAGGCTTTGAACTGCACTGAATTATTGAGAAAAACAGAAAACTCAGCTCTTGCAGTGAGTGCAAGTGTCCTCCAGTTTGTGATAAATGCTCTCTTATAAATAAGTGCAAAACAAACGAAACAAAGAAAAAGCAGTTTTAATCCTATGTCAACTCAAAGTCAAAAAGTATTCAGAATACATACTCTGATTAGACCAAGTATTGGGATATGTTGCAAATGTTAATGCAGGTATTCAATATTCCGTTGATAATTAAAAATGTAGACTTCTCTCTCTACCCATGTTTTTTAGTCTTATAAGATTTACAGATGTCACAGTACAAGGACATACATTTTTATGACAGCACTCATGCACTCGACGATCAGGGGAGTAGACGGGGGGGGGGGGGGGGGGGCAGGCCATTTTCCCATTCATTTATATTAGAGGAGGCTTCAGGCCCGCAAATTTCTTTCGACGGGCCTCTGTGCGATGGTTCAACAGTCAGTCATAACTACAACCAGAGTTAGTTTTAAGTACAGCACAAACTAATGATGAGGGAACATAACAATCTGCTTCTGCTTGTGTGTGTTGTTAACTGTGTTGTGTATTTTTCAGGAGCAGTACGTCTTCATCCACGACGCCATCTTGGAGGCGTGTCTGTGCGGAGAGACGGCCATCCCAGTGAGCGAGTTCAGCCTCACCTACAAAGAGCTGCTCAAGGTGGACTCGCAGTCCAACACCTCGCAGCTCAGGGAGGAGTTCCAGGTAAGACATGCTCATACAAACAAAGTTTTCCTTTTATTTAATTGTTCTTTTAAAATTGATTTAGAGAGCCAATGCAGCGTATTGTAATTCTAATAAAGGTTTTCTACATATTGCACAGTACCACACACTGTGCTACAAGAACTGAAAAAAGCAAGTCATTCTGTCTTGGCCCAAGCAGAAAATATGGTCAAGGTTGTCTCCAAACCAGTAACACAAAACAACTGATACTCATAAATATTCTCCTACTTATACAGCATATACTCCGACAGCAGTTGTATTTTATGCCAAGCTCAATGCAGAATATAAGACGACTTTGTGAAATCCAACATTGATCTTTGGCAAGCAAAAAACTAATCTCAGTCAGTCCAAACACTAATTTATGTATAGTTTTCAGAGCTATTATTATGAACTTTCTTGCTCACTGAACCATTGTGGCTAGTGTCCTATTTGGGATTTAAAATGCATATGAAAGTGTTTTTTAGGATTTTCTAATTTTGACTTGATTTGTTGCATTAAAACCTGATGTAAACATGAATTCAAGTTTTACACCAATCAATTTGTGGAGAAAAGTTGACAAATGTGTTGAAAATGACAACAAAATACAACATGATGACATCACACTAGGGTTATACATAATTTACACAAAATAAACTTCTTTTTTTGACCTTTTAAAGATTGATTCAACAAAATAAACGTGTTCACATGTATTTCTCTTTGTCAAAAAATATCCCTCGACAATAGATTAGTTTGGTGCACTGTACAGGATGGTTTCTTGGTCATTTCCTAGTGTGGTGTCATCATTTACAAGCAGGAAGTCAAATCAAAAACCTAAAAAAAAAATAGCTAAACTGAATTTGAAATATATTTATCTGAACTGCATTTTAGTTAAATGTAGTCCAACCTGTCAAAGGCACTTTAACTAGCCACAATCACCAGTTGTAAAATTTTAGTTTAAAATATATACGCTTCAGGCTTTAATTTAATTTTGGCGCTTTGGGTGCCTATTAGGCGGAAAAGCGCTCTATAAATAAAAATTCTTCTTCTTCTTCTTCTTCTTAAGCTACATATATTTTGTCAAAATTGACTCTACACACATACACATTCAGACGTTTCATTGGAAGGTTCTTTTTTCTGAGTTTGGCCTGCTCACTCACAGTTTTCTTCAGAGTGTCACTCGACGTTGCTGTGAGCGTCTTGTGTCTTGTCAGCTGATTTAGTTTTGGCACCGTCTTCTCTAGAGGCAGGACGACAGTGCCAGCTACACATCCGAATGCTCCAGGACTGTATCCCAGGTGCGTGAGAGTAAAAAGGCCCCCCGTCGCTCCGGTTCATCCATTTCCGTATTTCAGTTGCCTCCTTAATCCAGCAACGAAACAACTAAAAGCTGCATATGGTGCTGTCCTCCTGCCTCTACGGATAAGAAAAGTGCACCAAAACCTGTGTAAATCAGCTGATAAGACACGCCACAGCCACACATGACACTCTGAAGAAGATTGTGAGTCAACAGTCGAAAGTGTCAGGTAAACAAAACAAATTCTGGTATGAAAAGAACCTTTCAATAAATGATCAGAGTACCAATTGCACCTCATTGGACTCCATGGAGATGTTGTTGTGCCTGAAATAGTCCACAGAGTTGCATAAAACATAAGCATCAGTTTGGCCAATAAAAATGCCTGGAATTAAATAAATGAAAGCCAGACGAGTTGAATAACATTTTCTTTAGACAAGCAAGTAATGGACCGTCTACCAGAAAACATGAACAGTGCTGTACCTGATTATTTTCCATGAATAAAATTTGGTTTGGGCCAGTGAAGAGGTGTTGTTAAAGCAGCTCCTAGGGTCAAAATGTGAGCGTTTTAATCGCTAAACACCAGGAAGTGCGCTGTGGGCATGCTAGTGTCCGTTAGCATTACCGTGACAGCGTTTGAAAGTGTGAAAAGCGCTTCTAAACTCATCAAAGTGAATGATTAGCGTGGAATACATGAGAAAGTGAGGACTATCTTTGAACTGCTTTCAAACTAGCTCTGTTTTGTCACGTTTTTTAGACGACACAGTGCCTTTAATGTTTGGTCATTTTTATTCTAAACAGCAGTAAGTATTCAGACATCATTCATTGTCCAACACCATCCAAACTGATCAAAGTTTAATACTTACTTTGTGTGAATCAAACATACATTTTTGAAACTGTCCTTAACTGCCCCAGACAGCATTATTTAAACCATCATTAAGCCTCTTTCTTTGACTATACCCGCACTTTTCTGAACAGTAGCAGCAGCTGTTGCCTTCTCTGTTTTGCTAATTGTCTTTCTATCGCTTGGATGCATTTAATTTATTGTCGGCCATTACGCGCAGACCTGCAGATTATCGGAATTAACAGATGGCGGACTAAAAGGTACGGACGTGGCAGTAAATGTAAATAATGTAGTGCAACAACAAAGCAAAAAGCATATTTCACCATAATAACCGTTATAATAATCTACGTTGGTCCATAGTAAGCGCTCACTTCTAAATGCCAATGACAACAAACAATCGTGTTTCCTTGTAATTGCATTTAGCCCACCATTTGACTTCATCTACTCAAGGAAATGTCAATTGCTGCTATAACGAGTGATTGGTGCACGAAGCGGTGTACATTTTCCAATTATGAGATGCTTGCTCGCCAAATAGGAAAAGGCTTGAACTTGATTTGCTTAAATTAAGCAGGAGGAAGGAGCATTTTGGATTCTGTGTTAAGGGAGGACACATCTAACAATTTAGCATCAGTGTAGGACCTGGAAACTTGGACTTGTGGTGTCCTTTCAACAGTATTGTTTCAACTGGTTTGTTTTTGGAGCAGATTGATGCTGAAAGTGTCTCCGCCGTCTTAAGTATTAGTCCATGTTCCCATTTTTTTTTGCATGTAATAAAGTAAAATTTGTATTGCGCCAGCACAGATATATTGTAAAAGCGTCTATTTGAGTGAAAATGATACCACAGTGCTTTCTCTGCGGCCATTTATAGACCCTTTAAAATGCTCTATCATCAGAATGTTCAAAATTCTGGAATGGAGGCAAAATGAAGCAGCTAATAACACACTTTCAATGATTAACTGACACCCGATCTAAATAGTAATGAATTAGGTCTTTATATTAAAAAATAAGCAACCATTTATTTCATTATTTCACCATTCATTATTTCAAGTGTACAAATGTCAGTTAGTTTGGTTTTCTATTACAAAGGATGGAGAATATAATCATTTCTATAGCCTCAAAATTCTATTTGAGCTTCAGAGGAGCACAGAGCAGGTCAGAGGAGCACAGAGGAGGTCAGAGGAGCACAGAGGAGGTCAGAGGAGCACAGAGGAGGTCAGAGGAGCACAGAGGAGGTCAGAGGAGCACAGAGCAGGTCAGAGGAGCACAGAGGAGGTCAGAGGAGCACAGAGGAGGTCAGAGGAGCACGGAGGAGGTCAGAGGAGCACGGAGGAGGTCAGAGGAGCACGGAGGAGGTCAGAGGAGCACAGAGGAGGTCAGAGGAGCACAGAGCAGGTCAGAGGAGCACAGAGGAGGTCAGAGGAGCACAGAGGAGGTCAGAGGAGCACGGAGGAGGTCAGAGGAGCACGGAGCAGGTCAGAGGAGCACAGAGGAGGTCAGAGGAGCACGGAGGAGGTCAGAGGAGCACAGAGCAGGTCAGAGGAGCACGGAGGAGGTCAGAGGAGCACGGAGGAGGTCAGAGGAGCACGGAGGAGGTCAGAGGAGCACGGAGGAGGTCAGAGGAGCACGGAGCAGGTCAGAGGAGCACAGAGGAGGTCAGAGGAGCACGGAGGAGGTCAGAGGAGCACAGAGCAGGTCAGAGGAGCACGGAGGTGGTCAGAGGAGCACGGAGGAGGTCAGAGGAGCACGGAGGAGGTCAGAGGAGCACGGAGGAGGTCAGAGGAGCACAGAGGAGGTCAGAGGAGCACGGAGGAGGTCAGAGGAGCACAGAGCAGGTCAGAGGAGCACAGACGAGGTCAGAGGAGCACAGAGCAGGTCAGAGGAGCACAGAGCAGGTCAGAGGAGCACAGAGCAGGTCAGAGGAGTACAGAGCAGGTCAGAGGAGCACAGAGCAGGTCAGAGGAGTACGGAGGAGGTCAGAGGAGCACGGAGCAGGTCAGAGGAGCACAGAGCAGGTCAGAGGAGTACGGAGGAGGTCAGAGGAGCACAGAGCAGGTCAGAGGAGCACAGAGGAGGTCAGAGGAGCACGGAGGAGGTCAGAGGAGCACGGAGGAGGTCAGAGGAGAACAGAGCAGGTCAGAGGAGTACAGAGCAGGTCAGAGGAGCACAGAGCAGGTCAGAGGAGTACGGAGGAGGTCAGAGGAGCACGGAGCAGGTCAGAGGAGCACAGACGAGGTCAGAGGAGCACAGAGCAGGTCAGAGGAGTACGGAGGAGGTCAGAGGAGCACAGAGGAGGTCAGAGGAGAACAGAGCAGGTCAGAGGAGCACAGGGGAGGTCAGAGGAGGTCAGAGGAGCACGGAGGAGGTCAGAGGAGAACAGAGGAGCACGGAGGAGGTCAGAGGAGCACGGAGGAGGTCAGAGGAGGTCAGAGGAGCACGGAGGAGGTCAGAGGAGCACGGAGGAGGTCAGAGGAGAACAGAGGAGGTCAGAGGAGCACGGAGGAGGTCAGAGGAGAACAGAGGAGGTCAGAGGAGCACAGAGGAGGTCAGAGGAGCACAGAGGAGGTCAGAGGAGCACGGAGGAGGTCAGAGGAGCACGGAGGAGGTCAGAGAAGCACGGAGGAGGTCAGAGGAGCACAGAGGAGATCAGAGGAGCACAGAGGAGATCAGAGGAGCACAGAGGAGAGAAACATCTGCGTCTACAGCAGGCTTTCTCAAATGGGGTGCCGTTGCACCCTGGGGTGCCGAGAAAAGTTCAATGGATTTTTGAATGAAGACAAATGAATATAGGCAACTACTGGTTCAGGAAATAATCGTTGCAAAGACCTCTGGTAGAATGCTATTTATGTGGTTTTTGACAGAGGGGCGTGGCGTTATGCAGCAGTGGACAGTTGTGGAGCCGCGCTCTCTCTTTCTTTCTCTCTCTCTATCCAGAGAGTGCACGAGGGCGAAGGGGGAGAAAGACCTCACATCAGAGGAGATTGAAACATTTTTGACACTTTTTTTTATTTCATGGCCCAGGAATCACAGAGAAACGTCCCGCTGTAGTTTTAATCCAAGAGCGAGTCTTAATTAATACGCACGCGCGCTGCGCAGATAATTGATCGATCAGCGGCAACGCACACGGTTTTAAACATGACGTGATATTTGTCCTGAAATATAAACAGAAAAGGGCACACAGCCTCCTCACAAATGATTGTAGGACACTGAAAGAGTGAGAGAACAGGATAGACACAGGAGCAGATCAACCTGTCTGCTCTGCACTTTTATCAGCATTTAGGGACACAGATAATGTTCTTAGGTTATTAAGGCTTCAATAGTGTTTGGTGTTGCCATTGCATTTCCAAATAATAGCCAAATAAAAAAAAAAAAAATCAGAAAAAACAGCAGTTGTCTGAATTCAATTCTGTGCATGATTTAAAACTAACACAAGATTTAAATTAATTTAAATCCACCAACCTTTATTTATAAAGCCATTTGCAACACTCAAGGTGACCAAAGTGCTGAACTCAAAATAACCTCGCCTGCTTTATAATATGTATTTTATCACGGGAGGTTTATTCAGAATGAAATATGACATAAAACATAAGGGTGCCTCGGCTGAGGAAAGGTGCGTGTGGGGCCCAAAAGTTTGAGAACCACTGGTCTACAGTCACCATAAGAAGAGTCAAAAATGATCTTTCTCTGCTCTACTTTAAATCAATCACCTCTCAGCTCTATTATCGATATTGTGACGATATTGCGCAGCAGTCAGCGAAACGTTTATTTTGGCCTGGTTTAAATCCAAACATAAGTGCCCTCTTCTTTGGCCAATAATTGGTCCATGTATGTGATCCATCCGCTCATGATGCCTTCAGGACTAGAGTTTGAGAACTAAAGCGTGTGTTTTTAACTAGCCGGTTTATAGAGTCTGCACCTCACAGTTTTAACAACTTGCACCGCCTGCTGTTGTAGAAAGGTATTGCGTCGAGGAGATGAGAGAGAGGAGAGACAAGTCGTTATGACTCACTGACAGGGGAGAAGGTCGGAGAACCTCAACATCCAGTCTGTACTACACCTAAATATTTGTTATTAAGTTTTGAGGGTGAATAATCTTTAAAGTGCGAATGACAGGTTTTTATCATTTTCAATTTTTTACTTTTTTTTTTAATAATACCTGTTGTAAATATAAATTATAGTTTTACACCAAGCAAGTAGCCATTAGTGGAGAAAAATAGTAAAATCTTTTGAAAAGTTACAAGAAGTAAACAAATAGTCACTAGGGAGACAAAGGTTATGCATAATTTACACAAAATAAACGGCCTTTTTGACCCTCTAAACCAGGCATGTCCAAACTAAGGCCCGGGGGCCAAATGCGGCCCTCAGACCAATTTTTCTTGGCCCTTAGGCTTCCTGATGAATCGGCCCATATTGTCCTGAGAACTACTTTTCACAGCAAATTTCACATTTTCTACAATTCCAACCTAAATAACTAACATTTTGGTGCAATACAGACCTGATGTTAAGGCACAGAGACTAGATGTAAATGTGGTGGCGCTTAAAACACCAGATAAATGCAGATTTTTTAAACATTTCACGATGGTTTTGTGGCCCTCCGTTTTGTCTGTATTTCAATAGACGGCCCTCCATGGAAAAAGTTTGGACACCCCTGCTCTAAACATTGATTCAACATGTAAAAGTGTTCACATGTGTTTTTATTTGCCAAATTATAAAGTTTTTGCCCAATGTACAGGATGGTTTCTTGGTAATTTCCTGGTGTGATGTCATTTACAACCAGGAAGTGAAATTTTAAACCTAAACAAATTGCTAAACTGGGATACAATTTGTAAAGTATTTTAGCAAACTTTTAAATACATTTATCTTAACTACATTTTAGTCAAACAAAGAAGTCCAACCTGCTATAGGCACTTTTTGGACCAACAAACTAATCTGAAACCACACTTGGTCCCCGGGCCACAGTTTGGACACGCCTCTTCTATAACTTTTGATTGAACTGAGCATGTCGCTGTGTGGATGGTGTGCCGGTGTTTTAACTAATGCCACGGGCTTGTCCACTTTAATGCAGTTATAATGGAGCTATTGATCGCAGACCTTTGTCCAGAATAATTAGATGTGCTCTCTCTCTCTCTCTCTCTTTCTGCGGCACAATTACCTCCTGGTGAGGCTGGAGCCCATCGCGCCGCCCCTCGTAATTAGAACGCTCCACGCACACACCGTATTCCAACCGGGGTTCCAAACCAGCGGGGACTCGTTCACTATATGAAGGGAGATAATCACTTCCTATTGCTATCAGTGTGTAATGCACTTTGTTAATAATGTATGAGTCTATTCTAAATGTGGTTTTATCCAACAGGCCTAGAGGACTTTGACTGGCGATGTGTGTGGAGTATATAGGGCCTCATTTTGCAAACATAATGGAAAATACAGCCAGCTTTATAACTTGATAGAAACTCAGATTAAGGTGCAAAACCAATTAATGCAAGTAAATATACAGAAGTCATATGTTTCTCCATGTGGCAGGGTGATACAATAGACTTTTGTTTCGATCCAGAAAGTTGAATCAATATTTTTGCTTGAACGTTGATGCATTTTGTTTATTAATGTGTTATAGAATATGAACATGTGCTGCATGGAAACAAATATAAAAATTCTCATGAGATTCAAGCCATTGCAATTGTTCTCCATTACTCAGAAAATAAGAAAAGCAAATCAAAATATTTCACTCTGAACGGGGAAAGAGCCTCACAAAACAAAGTGTTTACTTAAAGCCCATACTGTGCAAAATGATGCAGCTGGCAAGCAGTTTATTTATATAGCACCGTTCACAGACAAGGAAGTCACAAAGTGCTTCACAACAAAAGAGAGTCAAAACAATACATAGTAGCTGTAGCACTTCATCATCTTGGGATTGAACACTTCTCTTTTTAAAGGTGTATTATGTAACTTTTTGGAGATGGATCATCCACCTGCTTGCCTCCAGAGAGATGTTAATTCTTTGCCTTCAATGTTACCTCTTCCAAAAAGTCATTTTTTTGACATAACAGTACCAAGTCCCTATATAGTCAGAGGAACCGCCTAGTCCTTTTGCTTTTGTTAGAAACACAACAATGGCTGAAAGTGGGTCTAACTGGCTTCAACATAAGCATCTGTACAGTGCGGAACATTTAAAGCTCCACCATGTAACTTTTGATCTCCACAAACCTGACTCGCCTTGTGGAGCCTCCTTCTGCTTGTTTCCATGGAAATGTTGTTCCATTGACCCTAATATTTTACAGTATGGCATGGAACGTATTTATCTCCATGGAGAAGGTTACTAAGTATGATTTTATGAATTAGCAGGTGACTTTTTACCTCCACAAAGTTACACGGTGTTACTTTAAAGTGCCCATGATAAGTTTGACTGCTCATTTGACTAAAATGCAGTTAAGATATACAGAGTTTGTTAAAATACTTTCCCAATTTCCCCAGTTTAGAATTGTTTTTATTTCACTTCCTGGTTGTAAATAATGACATCACACTAGGAAATTATCAAGCGACCATCCTGTGCATTGGGCAAAAACTCATCTAATGTCACAGATTTTTTTTTTTATTTGACATAATAACATTAATATATGTGAACACCTTTATCAATGTAAAATCAATGTTTAAAGGGTAAAAAAAAGTAGTTTCTTTTGTGTAAATGATGCATAACCTTTGGCTCCCTAGTGTGATTTCATCAATTTGTTTACCATTTTTCTCCACATGCAGCTACTTGATTGGTGTAAAACTATAATTTATACTTACAACAGGTATTACTTATACACTAAATAAAGTCAAAATTAAAAAATAATAAAAACCTGTCATACGCACTTTAATTAGTTGGAGTTAAGAAAACAGAAAAGTTTGTATGAGAATAAAAGAAAACTGTTTCCCAATAAAAATCAATGTTGCTCTTACTTGTGTTACCAAAAGTTTCTGGTCGGACAGTGAAGTATCTTCTTAAAGCTAAAAAAGTCCCCAAAGTCTGGCTCCTTCTCTGCAAACATGCATCAAATATGAACTGGGATTGTTCCAGGGACTGCAAAGGTTCTTACAGTGCAAAACCCTGTAGAGGAGTCCAGTTGATATCCCTGCTGCACCTCTAATCTCTCTCCCATTCCCTCTCTCAGACCCTGAACTCGGTCACGCCTCACCTGGACGTGGAGGAGTGCAGTATCTCCCTGATGCCCCGAAACCGCGAGAAGAACCGCAGCATGGACGTCCTGCCTCCGGACCGCTCGCTGGCCTTCCTGGTGACCACCGAGGGCGAGAGCAGCAACTACATCAACGCCGCGCTGGCCGACAGTTTCCTCCGGCCGGCGGCGTTCGTGGTGACGCCCCACCCGCTCCCCGGCACCACCACCGACTTCTGGAGACTGGTGTACGACTACGGCTGCACCTCCATCGTCATGCTCAACCAGCTCAACCAGTCCAACTCTGCATGGGTAAGAACACGGCCCGGAGAAAGATGTTTAAGTACTGTACGTGGCAACAACTTTTACATTCATCTATTTGAATCTGGCAAAACAATTTCATATATCGTGTAGATGTAGGTCAGGCTTGTTCAACTTGCGGCCCGGGAGCCAGATCAGGTCCGCTAAGCAATCTGATCCGGCCCACGACCCATCTTCCAAATGTTGAAAAACAGATTGCCTCTTGTTTGCTGGTTTAATTCTGAGTTAGTACAGTTTACACTTGTTTGGTGCTGCTTTAGACTTGTTTGGATTCTGGGTCTACAGTGCGTTCACATTTGCACTTAGACCATGTCAAATCTGGGACTAAACCGGGAACAAAACCAGGACTAGACCATGAACAAAGCATTGCAATTGTGAACGTAGCCCTGGTTTAATTCTGTTGTATTGTATCATTGTTGAAACAGATCTAGTGTTGGGTAGATTTTGTGCGTTACCACATTGTATTAAAGGTGTTGGAGCATCGTGCACCAAGGATATGGCCCTCGCAAAAATTTCAACAACTGCGTATATGATCACTAAGTGGTTAATAATAATTTAGTTTTATGTTAAAAATGTTATTTTATGTTAATGTTTATGTTAAATTATTCTAAATAGCTTTCAGATCTGTTCATCTGCAGAGGTAAAATCGCCTTGTGTCAACACTTCCACTTTGACGAGAGGAACAGCCAATCACAGCCTGAGGAGCGAGACAAACCAAACTTTAAAGTTGTCTGTTTAACTGATTTCACCCAGTGTGCCGAGGAACACTAGGTGTGCCTTGGGGTGTGTCAAGAAAAAAAAGGTTTCTATTTTCTGTAATGTTTTTGTTTTGTCTCATGGAGCTGCTCTGTCATAGCTCCATGCTTCTCTCCCACTGTCTCACCTCATGGTCACAAACCTCGCCTTCAACACTTAAGCCAGTTGTATCATTGTACAAGCAGCAATTAAGGGATTTGACAGCAAACCCATGAGGCTCTTTTCACATTTGAAAAGTTTGCAAATTTTAGCAGTGTCACTACTGCTTTCTGGTCTGGCTGTGAGGCGTCAGACTCTGTCAGACCTCCCACCAGAGCTTTTGTCTGTGGAGACTGTGTAGTTCCAAAGTTCAGAACATCTTTTGGACAGTCCAGTTTGTGGAGCTCTCTTCCCACTCATCTAAATCTGCCGACTGAGCCAAAACCAAAAACCATAACCAGTTGATGTTAAAGTTTTTACATCAGCCACATGTATCACTTTCCTAATGCAGTCAAAGCATCCTAAATATTCACTGTGATGAGTTTATAATCACTTTTCATCGGTCTCCGAGCCCAGCCCAGCCCATATTTCTCTAAAACGCCTCCTATGGACAGGTTATAACAGTGCTATAACACTTGGAACAATGCGTCTAGTTTGTCCAACGTTATTGCTATGTTTATCAAATAAGAACTTTTTTTTTTTTTAAATGATATTACAATCTCCTCCTTTACCATTCTTCCTTTCAGCACCAGCCTTCATTGTCTTTATATTGCATCAGCACACATTCAGCTTCGTAGAGATTACCATATAATTACACACAACATTCCATTTGACACTTCCATATTTCCAAATCCATAAATCAATCACACCAAAAATGTAAAGGCTGAAGAAAAAGCAATAGGTTCCATCAGTCAGGCTTTGCTAACAGAGCGATTAAGGCCAGCCGTGTAGAGTGTCATGGGGCTGACAGAAGCGGGCGGGTCATCGCGGGTTGGTGCTAGCCGATCCAATTTGCGCGGCCTGTCACGCCATTAGCATTCTCTTATTGGCGGGGCCCTGCTCGCTGGTGCGTGGGCTCGCTATCGCCCCCTCTGTCAGCGTGTCATGTTGGATTGAGGCCGCGGCACTCCTATCAGCAGCAGCCTGTCCGTCTCCGCCCGTCTGTCACACGGCTCACTGTAGGCGAACACAGGACGCCAGCAATTATGAGACACCTATAGATATGAACGCTTCAAATCGACCGCTTTTACTTCGATAACTGCGATGGCGAGCCTCTTTATTACTGTTGTCAAGAATCAGAAACAACATGCGGGTAATATTTATGGTGTTTAGAGCAGTTGCCGTGATTGTACTAAAGAAAAGAGCTGCTACTAACAGTTCTTTTAAGAGTCGACTTGTCAGCGGTTCATTTTTCTGTTAATCAACTTGTCAGACCATTCTTTTTATTGTAATTTAATTTCATTTTAAGTCAAATAAAAGTTGAATTATGGTGATTGAAAGCTACTAGAGAGAATATTTATGAATAAATATTGTGTGTTATTGAGGAAAATCTAAAATAGCTTATTCTTTTTTGACATTTTGTTATAATAATGTCGCTGTCTTTGTTATGAAAGGTCTTCTTATTTTTGTGTTGGTCAGTAAAAAGCACTCTACCTGTCTGTTAAGTACAGAGAACAATTACGATTACCAAAGTACAACTACAATTGTTTTACATAGTTGAATTGTCATGATCACTTGATTAAATGTTGCAGCTCTACTAAATAACACAGTTCAAGTCATAAAATAATACATATAATTCTGGCTAATTTCTTGTAAAAGTGAGTTGTTGTTTTTTTTTTGCCAGTTCCCGTATAAATCCATATATACTACATTATTATCAAACTATCATATTTATCATTATTTCTATACTCTGAGTACTACTATTAATTACTACTACTCTTTAAAAATTAACATTGCCTGGAGTTTTTTAACTGAAAGAGCAAATAACCACAAATAAGAAACAGATTGAGAAGCCTAAAACTCTCAGGTCGAGTGCTCGTAATAATAATAATTTAAGAACTACATGTTGTTACTTAATTATGAGTAGAGTAAGAATAAAAAGTGAAAGTATTAAATGTAGTAATTTTGATAAAGAATTAAGCTGATCTTTGGTCAGTCGCAGCAATTCAAATACATTTTCCAATTTTTCTAAACCGTCAGGCAGTATGTCACCATGAATATGCTGTATAAAATCCCTCAAACCATTTGAGAAGTACTTCCATGTTTCAGTCCAGTTTAAATGTTTTATGAAGTAGAAAGTATAGATACCTGCTCTCAGGTGTAGTGAACCAAAAGTGAAAAGTATCTACTGTACAATTAACTTAAAGACAAATATTTTTATATTGTTATCAGCCTTTAAACATGTTTTTGAGTACTTGAAGTTTGGATCATGTGTTTTAGAATTAAAAAACCAAACATGAACATTTCTATCTCTGCTGTTTCCCACGGGACTCAGTTTAGTCACCATTTGCTTGCTGCATAGCGCTTACACAAGCAAAAAATTTTATTATGATATATGCAGTAGCAGTGATCGTGTTGAGAAGGCAGGAATGCTCTGGTGAGTCTGGTGATGATTAAAGAACTTAAAACAGCCAAAGATTCACATCATTGATTGAGGGAGTTCAGCAGGAAGTGTTTTTGACATTCGGATAGGAGAGCATTTTTTAACCAGGATTCATCAAAGTAGTATGATTGAAGCTAAATGTAACTCCAGGTGTGTTTTTGATGACAGAACAAATGTTAGAACAGGGTTAAAAGTATTTATCCTTTAAGTAAATTTATTCATGTACTGTACTTTTACTTTACTTTCTACTTCAGGTCAATATTATCTACATCACCACTCCTACTTATATCACCAGTCCTATGAAACTATAGTTAGAACGGCCGATTATGCATTACTACTCACAGTATTTCACTCACGCAGACTCTTCTTAGCACAAACACATCCTCCCCTCCCTCCCTGCCCTCCAAAGTCACACGTTTCCACCCTCCTGTCAGAGCGAAACACCGTTATCAGCGTGCGTCTGAACCCGGCGCTCACCTCGCTCATCACGTGCTGACGGCGTCCCCCCTGGGTCCGTCGTAGGCCCGTTACCTTTGCGCTCCGTGCCGTTAAACCGTCACGCGTTGTCAGGGTGAACCTTGGCTTTTTCCCTTGCTCCAGCCTCCGGTTTGTCTCTCCCAGGTCCCGGCAAGGTCTACCTCTCTATTAATTTAGAACGCGCTAATGGAAATGATTTAGACACATGAATAATTCAAAATGTAATCGTGGCTTTTTGTGAGAGATGGTTCGCCCCGTTGTTTCATCAGTCAGTTTAATTTGGGGTTTGCTATTAGATAATCGTTGTCATTTAGGCTAATTGTGTGTGCTGTCAATACTCAGGTGTCTTGTTGGCGCCGGTCACTGATCTGATTCGTGCCCGCTGAGCATACATGGGGTAATAACCAGTTTGTGTGTGTCTGTGTGTCCTCTCGTAGCCCTGTCTGCAGTACTGGCCAGAACCGGGGCTCCAGCAGTTTGGACCAATGACGGTAGAGCTGCTCTCCCGGACGGCGGACGACGATGTCATAATACGGCTTTTTAGAGTGCAGAACATCACGCGGGTAAGTGGGAAGTAAAGAGATATAAACTAATTAAAAGTCAAAGGTCAAACATCAGATTTTGACGCTTTTGAACTATATTTGTACACTAGACCTTGATATTTTGTCTAGTGTAGCTTCGAAATAATGTGTATGTAGCAAACGAAAAATAGAATTCTGTCAACTGGACAAAAGTTAAAGAGTGAATACATACTACTCATCCAAGGAGCTTCTTCAGTTCCTCTGACAGAGATATCTGATAAACTGCTAAAACGTTGCTGATTTTTACGTAGACAAAACACTAGCAAAAGACCCGAGAAACTCAAACATGCACAACTTGTATAAACAGAACATCTATGGACTGAGATAGTGGTTCAGGAAAGAACAAATGATCCCTAAAAGGACAATAAAGTCTACCTCAACCTTAGTAATGCATCCACTCTAAGGATTTATAGATTAGTCTTATGTTTAAACTACTGCTACTGCTATTTTTACTCTGCTCCTGAAGTGGAAAACAAATTTACAGCCGCGTCAAATCAGATCATATTCACAAAATGGCCAAAACAACAAAAACTGAAAACATTTTAACAAGATCAGAAAACAAATAGACGTAGGCATTTTCTG
This sequence comes from Rhinogobius similis, assembly GCA_019453435.1. Classification (NCBI taxonomy): domain Eukaryota; kingdom Metazoa; phylum Chordata; class Actinopteri; order Gobiiformes; family Gobiidae; genus Rhinogobius; species Rhinogobius similis. Next base: position 30,732,375 of record CM033635.1, on the reverse strand, counting down.
AAGTTTTACAAATACTCTTTTATCTACATATACAATATGTATTACATACTTTACCACAAATCTTACTTTTTATGAAGCTCAAACACAATTTAGTTTGAAGGAAAATAGTTTTTCCCAGAGAGGAAGGGAGAGAGAGAGGGGCAAAAATAGGGGAGAGAGAGAGAAAGGAAAGAAAAAGTGAGGGGAGAGAGAGAAAGAGAAAGAGAGGGGAGAAGAAAGAGAAAGAGAGGGGAGAAGAAAGAGAGATAGAGAGACAGGAATAATGAGAGAGGGAGGGGAAAGAGAGGCAGAGAAAGAGGAGGGAAGGGAGAAGAGGGAAGGAAAGAGAGAAAACATTTTAACAAAAACATAAAAGTTAAAATGTGTTTACTATTTTGTGAACATGTTCTGATCATTTGTATAAATGTGCTGACGTAGATGCAGATTGGTTTTTCACTTCTGTAAACAGTCCTGTTAAATAAGGATATCCATCACACGGCACAGATGAGCAGATGTTTGTCCATTTAGCACTCAGGACTGTGGCCTGCGTTCACTCCATTAGCTTTAACAGAGTAAATGAAGCGGGCGCTCACTGAGGCTCATGTAACGACTGTGGACTGTGACCAGGTCCCACGCTGCATCACCCCCTGCTCATCACTCCACAATCACAACCACACTCACTGTCGTAATAATAGTCTGTTCAAGTGTGACTGGATAAACAGCACCGGGGTTAATGAGAGAGCAGGTACTAAAAGGACATTACGTGTCAACTTTTTCTTATTTGTTTTCATATGTTGTACTTTTACTACTCTACTTCTAACACTGTTTGTGCCACACAGCTGCTACTAACACCACTGCTAACTACATATACTAGTACAACTACTATTATGATTACTTTTACTGCAAACCAGTTATATAACCAAACAAACAACTCTAACACTGCTATTGTTATTTATTGTTACTTACAGCATACAGCTACCACTAACACTACTGCTAAACACAACTACTGCGAGCTATATACCGGCACAGAAACTACTTAAAACACTATGTACCCTTTATAAATGTGTACAACATGTAAACATCGAATTTATTTGCATTATATATTCATTTAATAGGCGATTATGAATAGAAGAACAGACATGCAAATGGATGTTCATTTTATCTACAAGATTACTGAGAGAGAGAGAGAGAGAGAGAGAGAGAAAAGGATAAGAGAGAGAGAGCGAGTGAGAGATAAAGAAGAATAAAAAAGAGAGAGCGAGCGAGAGTGAGTGAGAAAGATGAGAGAGAGAAAGAAGAAAGAGAAAGACAGAGAGAGAAGAGAAAGAGCAATAGGGACAGGGAAGAGGGAGATAGAGAGAAAAAGATAGAGATAAGACAGACAGAGAGAGGGGGGATAAGAAAGAGGGAGAGAGAGAGAGGTGAGAAAAAGAGAAGAGGAGAGTGGGGAGAGACAGAGTAGAGGAGAGAGAGAAGGAGAAATGCTAACTAGCAGACATTTTTACCCTGAAAACTGAAAAATGTTGCTTATTTTTGTTTGAAGAGACTGGAAATCATTAGCTTTTAGATTCAATGTTGGTTATTCCTGGGAAATGTACTTAATTTAGCCTCCATTCCATCATTTTGAACAGCATTTTAAGGGGTCTAACACTAAAGGCTTAGCAGTTCCATGCAACCATAACACTATCACTACTGCACTTGAAAAACTTTTTCAACTTTTATTTCTGTTTTGCCACTTTGCTGCTAAACGAGCACTGCCTAACTCGTCTTTTCTGTGTGCACTTGAGTCGATCTCCCCAAATCGTGCTTCTTTCCTTCCTTCCGTCGCCTGTAGACATAACACTAGCCTTGAATCTCTTGTAGATGTGTCCTTCTGTCTTGGCTGTAGTTCCCCTTTAACCTTCTAAAATAGTTCTCCCAACCTTTCAACAAACACAACCCAAACAACTGCTATGGCGTCTCCACAGGATCTGGACGAGACTGACCTCTCAGAGCAGGACACCACTAGACTCTTGCCCCAGCAGGTATTTCATTGTGTGCTAAATATAGAGCTAGTGTGTAGTATTCTAGAGGTACTTAGTCATTTGTGCTGCGTCGCCGTCTTCCCCAAAGTGACCACTATTCCCCTGGTTCGGAATGGCCTTTTTACAAACTTTGTCAGCTTTCTATTGGGCGCACGCCGGAACAAACTGCACCCAAATCCCTCGGCTGAGAACTCTCATTACAAAGTACGGGGAACTGGGACAGTCTGTGGGATGGATGTGGAGAGGTGCGAGTGCGTTAGGAGAAAAACTGCACTTCATGGTGACGCAAAAACAGCAAGGGACTTACAGGACCCAGTTTTCTCAACATGACTCGATTCAAAAGCAAACGTAAACTGATAAAGAATTCTACACATCTTAGTGATTTTGATCATATAAGTTGCACCATTTCGATGTACTGCAGAAGATTTCTGTCTAGCCTGGCTTAAAATGACTTGAATGAATCATTTTGATCTGGATTTGAGTAGTTTTGACCAGTTTATGTGATGCACCAGTTTCAAGGCATTTCTGTCTGATCATACGATAATTTAGCTTAGTGTATATGACAGATTTTTATGATTTTCTAATTTTGACTTTATTTGGTGTATTGATACCTGTAAATAAAAAAAAATATATAGTTTTAAAACAATCTTGTATGTTTGTGGAGAAAAAAAAAGGAAAAATCTGTGGAAAATAACAAGTAAACCGACTGATGACATCACACTAGGAAGACAAAGGTTGTAGCATAATTTGCAAAAAATAAACTTCTTGTTTGACCCTTAAAACATTCATTCAACAAAATAAAGACGTTCACATATATTTTTATTTGTTAAGTTAAAAAAAAGACATTAGATGAGTAGTGGCCCATTGTACAGTGTGGTGTGATGTCATCATTTACAACCAGGAAGTGAAATTAAAAACGTTTTTAAAAAATGCTCAACTGGAATAAAATGTGTAAAGAATTGTAGCAAAATATGAAATATATTTATGTTAAGGGGGTGCACGGTGGCAGAGCGGTTAGAGCTTCTGCCTCTCAATAAGGAGATCGTGGGTTCGAATCCCGCACCACCCCAACATCGTGGTTTCGAATTCTGAACCACCCTAACATCACACGATCTCTCTGGGTGGAGTCTGCATGTCCTCCCTGTGTTACCGTGGGTTCTCTCCAGGTTCTCCGGCTCCTCCCACCGTCCAAACACATGACTGTGTAGGTTAATTGACAACTCTAAATTGTCCCTAGTGTATGAATGTGAGAGTGAATGGTTGTCTGTCCTTGTCTCTGTCTCTCTGTGTCAGCCCTGCGACGAGTTGGCCACTGTCCAGGGTGTACCCCGCCTAAGGCCCAAAGTCACTGGGATAGGCTCCAGTCACCCGCGACCCCTAACGGGAATAAGCGGTAGAAAATGAATGAATGAATGAATTTATGTTAAGTACATTTTAGTTAAATGAGCAGTCCAACCTGTCATAAGCACTTTAAAATAATAAGAAAAAAAATAGCCAATGGGGGTAATTAAAATTGTCAAATAATTTGGCTTGGAGAACGAAGTCATGTGCTGAAACAAGTCAGAAACGGTTTGAAACAAGTAAAAGAATCTAGTTCTATCAAATAAATAGTCTCAACTAATCCAAACCTCTGAAATAAAGATGAATATCCTTAAATCAAGACATTTTAACTCACCTAGAAAATCATTTTTGCAGTGTAAGAACACTCATCCATCCATCGTCCTCCAGTGTGTCCTGGTCCACCCGGGGGGCTCCTCCTGGTGGGACATGCCCCGGACGCCTCATACATACTCACACTTATTTTATTCAGCTCAGGTTGAGCTGATTTACATACTTTACAAAAGTACCAAGGTGCACCATGTCACTTTTCTGGTGGAACGTCTGCATCGAGCTGTTATTACTTTGCTGTTCCACACAATTGCATTAAAGTTCCACATCTCCATGGAGACAGGCACATGGACCCTGAGTGCCACAAGATTTCATTAAAGGAGTAGTTAATACAGTAGTATTTAGTTTTTAAAATACAATTGAGAATGAACTGGTAAATGATTTTTCTAAAATTTGGCAATTGATGATTGATTGGGTAAATATATTACCAACAAGAACTGGCTTAACAAATACTGTACATATTTAATTTTAGATGTAAGAAAACAGTTACAAATCTTTTTTAGGAAAGTCTTTTGCAAACTGTGGCTTCTCTGATTAGCCTCTTCAATTAGCTTCTTTCCAGCTTTTCCATGTCACTCCTGGTCCTCCCGGCTAATGTCAAGTCAATAATTAAAGTGAACTAGTTAAGAGCTCTCTCATTGGTTAGAGCAATTTGTAAACCAATCAGAGAGCTCCTTACTAGTTCACTTGAGGAGCGCAATGGAAAAAACTCACAGAGGTTAATCAGAGAAGCTACAAATTGCAAAAAGTTTCCCAAAAGCATTTATAAATTAATAAAGTACATTTTACATTTTGCAAATCAATGCAATACATTTAAAAAGGGTTTTAATAAATGCTTCTGTTGATAAAGTAATTAAATTGTATTTTAAAAACTATTTTAATAAAAGTGTTTATTGAATCATTCTTTACTTAAAGCATTTGCAAATAAATGCATTAAATAATCTTTTTTAAACTGATTACTTCATTTATTACTAATTCTTCTTAAAGCTTTATCCCATTTACCGCGGCTTTCAGGGCGCTTCAGTTCATTAGTTTGGAAATGTGCCCATGACACTCCACAAAGACACTCCAGTTAAGGACTTTTAGAAATATGAAAACGCATAAAAATCAAGTGTTCACTGTGGAATGTTCAGCTCTCACATGAGCAGAGACTCACTAAGCCGTGTTTGTCCCACAGATCCAGGAGGGCCAGCTGGTGGTGCGTCACTTCCAGTTCCTGCGCTGGTCTCCGTACCGCGACATCCCGGACTCCAAGAAGGCCTTCCTCAGCCTGCTGGCCCAAGTGCACAACTGGCAGAGGGAGTGCGGAGAGGGCCGGACCGTGGTGCACTGCCTGTGAGTCCTCAGCTCCACCTCCTCACCTCAACACACGCTTTCAGACGCAGCCTTGTTTGACTCTGCTCTTATACAGCCCCAGAATAACAGCTTTCAGACGTGGAGCAAAGTCTCCAAACCCACGCCTCGCATCCACTTCATAATGTGTGTCGTGCAGCTTAATATGAAAGACTTCAAGCGTACAAGTAGCCTTAAGATGAGGTCACACTGAGGACGGGTGATACTGACTGAAATTAATCTCAATATTCAGAAGATATTTTAACAAAGCATCAGAATATGCAGAATTGTGTCTGTAAATGTCTTGTTGAGGTTTAAGAATCACACAAAACATGCATGGTCCATAAAATGAACCACAAAAGTGCAGATATGTGAAGTCATACTCTTGTTTGGGGGATGACATTGGCGATTCTGTCTTTTTTATCTCATTTTTTATAATTTTAATTATAGATGACATATTGTAGCTCTCCAAAACAACAAATGTGATATTATCAATTTTCTGATATATCTCACACCTCTACAGACTAGCACGATTACCCTTTGATCAGTCGCGCCCTGTCACTTTCGGTCATCTCTAGTTGTAGTCAGTCGGAGCTGCCTGGATTCACGTTGGAATCTCAAAGTGTGCAGTAAGTCTGGGCACCATTCGGTTCCATGTAGGAACCAATTGAAAAGTTGTGGGAAGTACTGGAACGAAAGAATAACTTCCTTTCGGTGCCAACTTTCAGTTCCTTGGTTTTAAATATCCACGTCCAAGAGTGAGCACAGCAGACCGTGTACACGACTGCTCCCTGCACGAGCCACAGTGGGCTGTGTTAGTTATCCATGTTCAAAGCACGGTGTCTCATCTTACCGTTACAGAAAGATGAAGAGATAGCAAGTCCAGAGCTGCTCTTTTTCCACCAGAAAATACAGTCTCCAGTGCTTTGTGTCTAAAGTCTGTGTTGTGCTTCATAATAAATCCACAAGTTGGAGTTGCAGGGAAAACTCAAATATTCTTTCTCTTTAAATATTCTTAATTTTTTTTTTTTTGCCATAATCCTTTTCATAAAAAACAGGTAGTAAATGTGTCAAAAGCCCTCGCTGTGCAGAGCCGCTTTAGATACAAAATGCTGCATATAAAGAAAACGAAAGTGAAGCTTCCCCCTGTGCAGGTCCATGAGCGGTGGCCCTGCTGTGGCTCTGGTTCACTCGTTTGCACTGGTTTTGAGTTATACCTGAGCAGACGTCATACACTGTTTTAAAATAAGATTTAACACAAACAAACAACCAAGTTTGGCCATTCATTTACGCTCTAAAAACATGCAGTCACCGAAAAAAAGAACCGTTGGGAACCAGTACTGAAAAGCAGGTATCGCTAAAGTACTTGTGATAAGACTCCAATCATAGTCAACATGTTTGAGTTATAAAGTCGCTTTTGGAGTCGCTCCGGTACAGCTGACTATTTACTGACCCTCCTTGGCCCATACGGAGCACACACCAGCGACCAATGGAACGGAACAGACACTGGAGACTGTGTCTGGGCTCAAACTTTCTATTTTCGTCTTTTCAGAAGAGAGATGCACAAACTATCCCAAATGCGACAAGCATGACTATTGTTCCTGCACAAACGGCAGGTTAATTATATAGAATGACACATGCACTGCTTTTACACTGAACCAGAGCAGAGCTGCAGCGATAACAAACACAAACTATTGGCACTCACTTTGTACATCACCTCCTCCTCACATTTGTCTCATAGATAGAGCTCAAAATGACACAGGTTTTCAACTAACAACTGTCCAACTTCTTCACTTCTGTCACTTTTAAACTCATAATAGAGAATCTAGAGTGAGTTAGCATCAGTGCCAGCGCCACAACTTTGAACTGTTTTGGTTGGTCAGGAGTCACATGTCGCTGTTCAACATATGATAAGTCAAGAAACACACACTCATAACAGTATTTACTACATTACATTTAATTAATTGCGTGTTAAAACATGTTTGCTTGATCTAGACTTCAGGCTGTAGAAGTTATTCAGCAGAAATTCACAGTAAAGATAACATGTAGGTATATAAACCATATTCTTATTGAACTTACAAGGCAAGGCAAGTTTATTTGTAGATTGCAATTTGTACACAAAATTCAAAGTGCTTTACACAACAGAATGAAATGACATTAAAGTCACGAAACAGATTAAGATAAGATAGAAAATCATTATACAATTATTTTAAAAGAGAAGAGTGCAGATAAATCAAGCTTCAGATGACTATTTTCCATACATTTCCAAACGTTCAAAATTCAGACTGCTGTCACTCATCCGTCCATTAAATCTCTTCTCTTTCATTCATTTTATTAGGAGCTAGATCTTTAGGTCAACTCCAAAACAAGAAGGCTCCTTCCTGTATAATTAATGTTCTGTATCTGAGTCTAAACCCTGAACTCATACGGTTGGCCTTTAGGTCCTGCTGACTTGTGTTTCTAGTTTTTATTCATACGCATCTATAATCCTTCATTTGACCTCATTCCAGGAACGGAGGCGGCCGCAGCGGGACCTTCTGCGCCTGCACCATGATCCTGGAGATGATCAGGCACCACAGCCTGGTTGACGTCTTCTTCGCCGCCAAAACCCTGCGCAACTCCAAGCCCAACATGGTGGAGACTATGGTAAGTGAAGGACCCCGGTGCTCCCCAGATACCGCCTCCTTTTCTTCTGACTCTGCTCTGAAGAAAAAGTCCACCTGGTACTGCTTGGTTGAAATGAATAGTCACCATTTCAAGCGTAAGTCCACCCAGGTTCAAATCCCAAACCCTCAAATATGTTTTTTGAGAAGCTACTAAAACCGTCCTACTACACAACGTTCATTATTAGTTGTACAATCTTTTAGTATCGTATTTTTAGGCTTTATAGCATTATATTCTTTTCAAACTCCATGGTGATTTGCTTTGGACTTATTTGTTTTAATCCTCCTTTTTCACCAACATGTTTTTGTTTAAAGCGCTTAAGACACTGGGATTTTCTGTCTCTGTCATTGGAATCCAAAGTCCGGCTCTGGGGAATGAGGGACGTGCTGAATATATAATAATAAATATGTAGAAGAAAAACAGTGGCGCCTAGAAAAGTGCAGAGGAGCAGGAAGGCCAGAAAACAAGGAAGCCCACCGGGATTCTGTCTGAAGAGGACGTCCAAAACAAAACACAAATGTAGAAATATTGCCCACAGTCACAAAGCAGAGCAGAATATACTTTTTGCCATCACTTGCTTTACGTGATATTGACTAGTTGCATTAAATTGGTCGTAGGTAGGCTGTAAGTATTAGGGTTGTCAAAAGTATCAAAAATCCAATACTAATCAACACTGAAACTATATCAAAACTCTCTAAGCTTAAAGGGCCTATGACAGGTTGGACCACTCATTTGACAAAAATGCAGTTAAGATAAATATATTTCACATTTTGTCAAAGTACTTTACAAATTTTGTCACGGTTTAGCAATTTTTTTCATTTTTTAGTTTTACTTCCTGGTTGTAAATGATGACATCACACTAGGAAATTACCTAGCAACCATCCTGTACACAGGGCCAAACTCATTTAATGTTACAGCTTTTTTATTTTATGACTAAAAATACATGTGAAAGCTTTTATTTTGTTGAATCAATGTATAAAGGGTCAAAAAAGTTGTTTATTTTGTGTAAATTATGCATAAACTTTGTCTCCCACAGTGTGATGTCATCAGTCTGTTTACTTCCTGTTATTTTCAACATATTTGTCAACTTTTCTCCACAAATGGCTGCTTAATTGGTGTAAAACTAAAATGTATATGTACAACTGGTATTAACACACCAAATAAAGTAAACATTAGAAAATCATGAAAACCTGTCATACGCACTTTAACCAGGGTTGCCAGATTTTCAGAGATCCACAAATTACAATCAACAAAGGCTTTGGGGAAGAATATAATAAGCATAAATACATACACAAGTTAAATACAATCAACTAGTTAACTGTTGTGTGTCTCCGTTGAATGAGTTCGACTGAGATGCGGCAGTGACAGCTTCATAACATTAATTTACTGTTATTTTAGTCTTTTATTGTTTACTTTATCGTCTATTATTGTGAAGCAGACCTGAAAAAAGCTAAAAATTTGATGATGTGACACTGTCGCTCAGGAGCAAGTCGAAAACAATGCATCCTGCCACTCTCAAAATTTGAAAGTCACTATAAGAAGTGGTCTTTGCAACTCTGACCTTAAAGGGGCTGTATCTGATTTGCACTGTTTTGAAACTAGTTACTTTTAAAGTCTTTACATCAGTCACATGTATCGCTCCCTTTCCTAATCCAATCCCAGCATAATAAATATTCACCGTGATGAGCCAGTTTTGTGGTAATGTTAAAGCTAACAAACATTAGCATGTCAACAGGGCATTTCCTACTTCTCGTAGAATAAAACAATCTATAAATAGATGCAGAGAAAGCGCTGTGGTCTCATTTTCACCTGGATATAAGCTTTTACTATTGTATCTATGCTAGGGCAACACAGATTTGACTTTATTACGTGGGGAAAAAAATCTGTAATCAGTAATTGAGCTCCTTTAATCTGATTGTGATACATTTGCTAGCATAGCCACTAATCCAAAAGAAAGAAAAGGCAAAAAAAAATAGGTGGTTAAGCTCCCTCCCACAGAAAAATACGGACTATTTAGCAAGTTCTGTGATGGCCAAACCCTGCTCTGGCCTCTGAAAATTGTGAAAAGTACACATAAACTCATTACAGTAAATAATTGCATGCATGCAGACGGCTGCGACGCGTTTAAAAGGAACGAGTCCTGTTTATCACGTTAAAGTAAAAATCAGTTACAGCGCCTTTAATCATCACACCATTTTTTTCTTCTCTGTGCTCAACTGTGAAATATCTGTTCCTTGTTTTGCAGGAGCAGTACCGATTCTGCTACGAGCTAGCGCAGGAGTACCTGGACTGCCTGGAGGCCAGATAGCAACTTTACCCTCGTCCACGGCCCGGGAGACACACCCTGCCCCGGCCCTCTCGCCCTGGCTCTGGGTCTGCTGGCTCCTCTACCCGCCTGTACAGCTCTGGTTGTGTCTTTGCCATGCCGTAATGCCATACAGATTGCTCCGAAAGCTCACTGGAACAAAACTTGTTACATATACTATTGAGACTAAAAACACATTTATATTTCGCTCTTTCCTCCTGCAACCTCTTTTGTGCCACTTACATCTTTGCCAAAAATAACCAGAGGACACTTAACCTGGACTGGAGTTTTTTTCCGCCTTGTTGGAACTGTCAGGCTGCGTACCCGCTAAAACTCCTCAACGGCGGGTTCAAAAGAGCTCCACTGTATCCTGCCTTATTATGGACAAACACTGGAAGCTAACGGACAGCTAACAGGAAGCTAACTGGAAGCAAAAGTAAAGCTACCTGGAAGTGAAAGTAAAGCTATGGAAGCCACAGGGAAGCAAACTGGACGCTATAAGAAAACAAACCGGAAGCTTATGGGTAGCTAATGGGTAGCTATCTGAAAGCTAACAAGAAGCTAATAACAAACTAAAAGAAATCTAACTGGAAGCTTGTGTGTAGCTTACAGGTAGCTATCTGGAAGCTAACAAGAAGCCTACAGGAAGCTAAAATAAAGCTAACAGAAGATAAAGAATGCTAACTGGAAGCTAAAAAAAACTAACTGGAAGCTTATGGGAAGCTAATGGGTTGCTATCTGCAAGCTAACAGGAATCTACTGAGAATACAACGGGAAGCTAATAGAAAGCTAACAAGAAGTTAATTAGAAACTAAAAGAAGGCTCACTGAAAGCTAAATGAAAACTTATTTGGTAGCTAATGGCTAGCTAACAGGAAGCTAATGCTAACGCCGACGACCCGGTAATGTTCGTGTTTGTTTGTAACACTGTAAATGGTGCAATCTGCTGTCCCATGTTGTACTGTACTATTTTTGACGATTATTATTGCGAGAGGCTTTCAGAAGGAGTTGTTTTCAGAGGGACAGAGGGGTGTACAGCGGCGTCGTCTTGGACCTACTTTGTTATTATTATTTATTTCTTGTTGTAAATAGGTTGTTCTTTTCCCTCCTCGCCAGCGTGTTTCGAGTTGTCCTTCTCAATGTGCCAATCCATGCGCCGTGTGTCTGTGAACGGGACCACTCCAGCATTTTGCATGCCCAGTCTTAAAAAAGTGTGTTCTTTCCCCCATCGCGCTATGTGGCCCAAAGTGTGCTTCATGAAGGAGGCTCTGTCATCCGAAATAACCGCGTGTCGCTGTGAAAAACTGGCAAAGGCGTCGCTTTCTAAATTTGTATTTATTCTCTGTGTTTTATTTTCTAAATAGTGTAAAAACAGAAAATAAATAAAGTATGTTGTTGCTTAAAATGGATGGTCTGTTTGTGTATTTTTGTGTGTTTCAGGAAAGCGGTTAAGTAAAATTGGCACATAACGTACTTTGTATACAAAAATAAATGTTGGCGTTTCTATTTTTTTATCATTTGTTTCAGCAGCAGCTTCAACAAAAATATGCTGGAGTTCACACATAAGCAAAATGTCATCTGTCCATGCAATTAGACAACAACAAACCCATAACCTGAGACTCTACAACACCAGAAGTGAGAAGCCTTAGAAACAAAGCACACGACATCGACGGGTGCATGACTGATGTGTGTCCAGAGGCAGCAACAACAGCATCTTTGAACCTCCACCATATGTGACTGTAGGTGCTGTGTTCTTTTCTTTGAAGGCCTCATTCTGTTTCCAGTAAACAGAATGATGTGCTTTACCTAAAAGCTCCATCTTGGTCTCATCTGTTCAAGACGTTTTCCCAGAATGATTGTGTCTTACTCACGTACATTTTGGCAAAGTGCAGTCTTGTTTTTTATGCCTCTTTGTCAGTAATGTGGTCCGCCTGGATCTCGCCATAGCATCATTTCAGTCAAATTTCGACAAATAGTTTGCGCTGACAGTGATGCACCCTGAGCCTGCAGGACAGCAATCTTTCATCACTTTTTCTCTTCGGTTCAGGTCCAGGGAGATTAACTACAGTGCCATGGGCTGCAAACTTCTTGATTTTGCTGCACACTGTGGAAAAGAACGTCCAGATCTCTGGAGATGGACTTGTAACCTGGAGATTGTTGCTATTTTTCCACAGTTTTGGTCCTCCAGTCCACAGTTCTCTTCTCCTCTTTCTGTTCTCCTTGTTTAGTGTGAGTTGACTGACTCAACTTCTGTCCTTTTTATCTGCTTTCAGGTGTGATTTTTATATTGCCCATAGCTGTTACTTGCTCCAGTGGCTTTAAACCAGCATCACATGCTTGAAACAAAACTATTTATCCATAAATTTGAGGGGGTGCCATAATTTTGTCCGGCCCAGTTTTGGAGTTCTGGGTGAAATTATGTCTAATTTGTATTTGTATATATATATGTTTATTTTTATTTATTATTATTTTCTTTTTTTTCAATACACACAAAGGAAATAAACATGTGTAATTGCAATACTTTTTGGGGGGAAATACTTCCTTTTCTGGAAAAAAAACAAAACAAAAAACACCATGACTGTAGTACATATTGTGTGACTTCTGGTGGTAGTCTGTGTAGTAGTACTTGTACTTGTACTGGTACTTACAGAGGCCTTACATCAGTAATGACAGTGATATAAGTGATGTAGCAGGACTTGTAAGGGTACCTTTAGTGATACTTAGGGTGACTTCAGGCATTTGGTGACCCTTAAACAGATGTGGCTTATCATTTAACATACACTATTAAAAAATCAAACTGACTCAGTATATCCAGAGGAACAGCCCATTTATTTATCAGTATTTACATTTTTGTTTTTAAAATGAGAAATAGTCTAGTCATATGTGGAAGAGGTTTTGGCTCCATCAATAAATCTCAAGTGATTTCCAGTATTCTAGTTTTTACTAATAATTCAGCTACATTTTCAAAGGTTAATTACTTGTTCTGTCAGGTTTTATGTTGACTTTAAAGATAATTCAGTTTAATCCGAGTTTCAGAGTGGAGCATACTTGTACAGCACATTTCACTAGTGTTTATGCTGAGGATGTGTTTAAGAGGCTGCTTGACTTGGTGTGGTCTGCTCACTTCTCTCTCGCTCACTGGTTCGTGCACCAGAGCCTGTGGCCCCCTCGTGGTTAAAAACCTTGAGCTTCCAGTGTTGCTGTGTTCACTGCTGCCCCCAGTGGTCAGCTCATGTACAGCTCTGTTGATACACATCATAGATGTATTAAATTATCTGGATAAGACCCTCCCCAAGTACAGGTACTTAAATCTTTTTAGTATTTAAATAAAATAGAAGGAAATGTTCTTATTAATTGTTTCTACAGTCATTGAAATTTACCATTATTATATTAAGTGACGTCAAAGTAAACATGTGCGAGCCGCGTGAACGAGCCGCGTGAATGAGCCGCATGAACGAATGAGCCGCGTGAACGAGCCGCGTGAACGAGCCGGTTGGACGACACAAACAGAAGCCGTGCACAGGGTTAGATTTCAGATGCTTCCACACATGATCTAAAATAGACAGTAACATTAACAATCACATGAGCTAGCACTGACGCATTAACAATCTGCACACAATCTGCTTGATCGCTCCCTCAAAGCATCATGGGGGATTGTCGTCACATGGTGCCCCTGTTCAGGAAGTAATGTGAATATGCCAGCCTTCATATCAGGAAGTAATGAGGAAGAAAAATATTTGTTTGGCTTCATGCGCTAATAAGGACACACCATAGGGATAAATACAGCGCCATTTTGAGTTCATCTTCCAGGTTTTATTATAGTTCAATGGGACACATCCATAAACTGAGAGAAGAACAACTGCACACGATACAGACCAAAGAACATAGAGGATGAACAGAAGACTCTGTAGATCTGTAAGTGTACTAAAGGTACTACTATACAACTGCAAAGTGATGCAGTATGTACCAGTAACTATCAGTAACTACATCCAGTAAGGTCCTCTGTATAAACCTTCTACTTAACGTGCTACCGATGTTCTTTATTATAAAACACAAACATTCTTAGCCTCCGTTTCAGCGTGAGTCGCTCCTCCACATAGATTTTTCTTCTCACATCTCCCCTCCGCCTCCACTTGAGCCTGAAGCATCCTCCAGATACCAACAAACTCCACAGTTCATTCCTTTGACCCGTCTTTTCATTTACGCTTATCATTTAATTAAGCCGCCATAATGGAGTTTTTTATCACTGGCACCAAAACAAACGCTGTGCTACGCAGGCGCCTCTTTAATTGGAGAGCCTTGATGATCCATTGATCCGAGCACTTAATCTACGTGTGGCCATTTTACAGTCACATCTAGTCACTGATTAGGCGCGGCGTCCCTGTGTGACCCCTCGGTGACCCCGGCGCCGTTATTTACGCGCAGAAGTTTGGCTGCAGTTGCAATTTTTTTAACGATTTAAAGACGCAGCTGGATAGGAGAAGTTCAGTGGCTGTAGAGGCACCAACACGACGCTCTGGCTCCTGATGCAGACGGGGTTTGATCATGTTCTGCTTGGGTCCTGGGTTTGTTGCTTCTTCTCTTTCAGACAATAACAGACAATAGGGCAGCGATGGTCAGCTCTTGTCTGACACTGAAGAAAAAACAAAACTGTTCTAATTAAGATGAATATTCTTAATGGTTTTGTCCAGGACGAGTCAAGTTCCAGGTCCAGTCCTTTTAGTGGGTTTTGGTGTGGCTGAGAGCACGAGTGTGAAGGCTGTGGCCTGTTTTCCACTTTAGATTGAAACAGTCCCAATGTGTCTCCACTGCCCCCCCTAACCCTGACCATTTAAGGCAGGCATGTCCAAACTCAGGCCTGGGGGCCAAATGCGGCCCTCAGACCAATTTTTCTTGGCCCTTAGGCTTCCTGGTGAACTGACCCACATTGTCCTGATAAGTACTATTTACAGCACATTTCAGATTTTCTACAATTCCAACCTGAATAACTAACATTTTGGTGCAGCACAGACCTGATATTAAGACACTGAGACTGAATGTAGATGTGGAGCTTAAAACATCAGATAAATGCAGCTTTTTTTAACGTTTCATGATTGATTTGTGGCCCTCCGCTTGGTCTATATTTCAATATGTGGCCCTCGATGGAAAAAGTTTGGACACCCCTGGTTTAAGGAGTCCAAAGTGAACAGCGAGTGGAGCTATGGTCGAGTGGTCGGATCCACTCGCCCACCGGTTGGCAGTGCGATTCCAGCTCCCTTAGATGAATACTGCTGTTGTGTCCTGGGCCAAGACACAACGGCAGTGTTTGAGTTCACGGCTGTGTGAAGGGTGAAGAGCTCTGAGTGCACTATAGAAATGTGAGTACTGGGCCTACAGGCTTAGCCACCATTTTTTCCAAAGGGTAAAGGGCAGGGCCAGGACAGATAGAATGGTTAAGGTTAGGGTTTAGGTTTAGGTTTAAGAACAGGGCGTGAACATGTGCCAGGAACCCGAGGACTTCCACAGGATCGTGTCCCCCTTCAGTGGTGGACTCACCATCAGGCAACAGCCACAGTAACATGCCCCGCGTTCATCCTAAACACAAGCTTCTGAAACAGCTGCTATTCTCACAGTCAAGTAGTGTACAGTAATAGTGGTAGTGCAAGAAACAAGAAAATAAAGCTAATATTATATAACATTATAACATTTCAGATGACTATCATGTATTTAAATCAGCTGAACATGAGTGAAAATGCTCCAAATGGTCTGATTTCTTGAATATTCTTCTGGGGAAGGACCTCCAAAGCCCCCTGTTTAAAGCTGTTTAGAACATAAACTTTTGCACATATGAATTCCATTTTTCGAATAGTCCATTTACCGCCCGAAATTCATGAACCTGTCACCACACATGAAAAAACAAAACAAAAGCTTCCTTCAAGAACAATTCAAGAGACATGAAACAAAAGAAACTCATACTTGAGGAGGGGCCTGGACCTGACTTGCACTCGCGTAAAGACTCAAAATATGATATCAGTGCATAATTCATGTAACATTATCCAAACACAATGCATTACATAAAGAGAGGATAAAAATAACGTCTCACAGCCACAAACTCAGAATTGCTAAAGGTCTTTTTGTGACTTTGCTGAGATCGTGCTCATGACTAAAAAGCATCATTCAAGTAATTATTCTTGAACGCTGCAGTTAGAGCCTGGCACCAGCACAAAGTTAAAGTTTGATAAGATATTATGATTGAATTAACTGTTACTTCAATACAACTTTTAAATCAATCTGAAAAACTAAATCATAAAACATGCACTTTGTAACTTTTTCTGGTTTATTTAGACTAATTAAAGTGTTTTATTATTGAAAAAACCTCATCACAAGACAAGCAGATGGCAATTACATGGAACACTTTTAACGAAAAGATAAATGAGCATGTTTTTCTCTCTGTTCCCCAAACTAATGGCTGATGTCACAATATTGTCTTTACGGCTACTGTTTATATCCCACAGTGGAATAAAAGCAGGATGGCATTGTTTATCTGTCGCTCACAGCCTGTTTGCGGCGCTCGGAGGATTTGTGCTTTAATGTGAATATTAATATCTTATGAGTGAGAATTTAAACTATCAAAAGCAGAGGCTGGATGCGCCGTGATTGCTCCCTCAGTGGGCGGATGTGACAATGAAAAATGAAACAAAAGAGCAAATAATAAAGAATTCATGTGCAGTGGAGATGGTCTGAGCACACTGCTGCTGCCACCTGTGCAGACAGAACATGTTTGACCGTCTGGGTTCAGGCGACGGCACCACGTTCTATGGTTTAACACTGCTGGGTTCCATTTGTAGACTTTGATGATGGTGTGCAGAGGCCGTCATTGACCACGCTCAGTGACCTCACATTCTTTGTGTTCGCTGACAGACAAATAAACACAAGTTTCTCTCGTTTACAGCTGAGGGGACGTTTTTAGGCTGATTTTCCTCTGATTTTCAGTCAGTCTAGCTGCTTCAGTCTTGTAGTGTGGAGCAGTTACTTCTGGACTCCATCTGAATCGCAGTACGGACCACGGACCACTGGGTCAAATGTCCTACAAAAAGAAAACCTTTTTACCTCACTGTGAAGTCATCAACAACAGATACCACTGCTGTAAACCTCCGCTGTAATCACTTGCATTTGACAGATTTAGCAGCTCCTCGTGACAATTACAGCCGATTGACTCACGTTATGAAGAAAACAGATATCGGACACATCTCAGTCCTCGTGTGGGATGAGTCAGACAGAGGTTTAGCTCTGTGTTCGTGCTGCACAATGAGCCACAGCGCCACGTGCTTCTGTGACCAGAGACACTTACAGGCGTGGACGGCACAGCCATGAGGCCCAGGTGGGACGTGCTCCAGAATCTGGAGGATGAGGGCACAAGCCCCGCCCAGGGCATACAAGCCCCGCCCAGAGTGCAACAAGCCCTGCCCAGAGCGCACAAGCCCGCCCAGGGTACACAAGCCCCGCCCAGAGCGCACAAGCCGCCTGGAGAAGCCCTGGTACTGCTCTGGTGGGATTATAACAGTGGTATATTACCCACTTTCAACTTGGTAGTGTGTTATATTACTGCGTCACTGAAAAATGCAGTATATTACTGAAACTCGTTACTTTTGAACTCCCAAATTCAAAAGTAACGAGTAACGAGTTTCTTCTGATAAAATCTACTCTTCATTTTCTTCACCTCTGTCTCAACTTCTTGTTTCAAAATCCTGAGACAGTTAGCATCACAGCTAGCATCACACGTTCTGTTTTGGATGATCACATGACGTTGTTCAGGACACACAGCAGGCTCATGTTTCTCTGGTTAACACAGTGTCACTCCACAGATGCACACAGAGCGTCAGGTGAAGCTGGGACCTGTCGCTGTGTCTGAGCCGCCTGCGATTGTCCCTGACATGTCCCTGGCATGTCCCTGGCATGTCCCTGACATGTCCCTGGCATGTCCCTGGCA
Organism: Rhinogobius similis; assembly: GCA_019453435.1. Lineage (NCBI taxonomy): Eukaryota > Metazoa > Chordata > Actinopteri > Gobiiformes > Gobiidae > Rhinogobius > Rhinogobius similis. The sequence goes on along the minus strand of CM033635.1, from coordinate 30,714,435 downwards.
TGTCCCTGACATGTCCCTGACATGTCCCTGACATGTCCCTGACATGTCCCTGGCATGTCCCTGACATGTCCCTGACATGTCCCTGACATGTCCCTGGTCTGATCAGGACTCATAACTCTGTGGGAGAGTCACTGCTTTTGAATAAAAGAAATGTCCACAACAGAAATCAGAGCTGAGTGTCTGAACAGCTGCACTCACAGCAACAGGAGGAAGAACAACGCCATGGCACACACAGAACAAGCAGAGGCACACACACACACACACACACACACACACACACACACACACACACACACACACACACACACACACACACACACACACACACACACACACACACACACACACACACACACACACACACACACACACACACACAGAACAAGCAGAGGCACACACACACATGCAGAACAAGCAGAGGCACACACACACACACACACACACACACACACACACACACACACACACACAGAACAAGCAGAGGCACACACACACACACACACACACACACACACACACACACACACACACACACACACATGCAGAACAAGCAGAGGCACACAGAGGGACAGAGGGACAGAGGGACCTGGATAAAAGAGTGGGAGAGTGAAGGCTCATTTTACTGCTATAATAGTCTGATTCAAGCTTCCAGTCCATATATATTTAAACCCAGTCCAACAGAAATGACAGCTCTGTCAAATGTTTTCCCTTTTCCCAAATAAAAAGTATTATGTGTTATATACATTTTAAAATTGATTATTTATATTAGAAATAACTAACAAAGGGGACCTTGTTTACAGCTATATTTTGTTCAAAATATGCAAACACGACAAAGAACATATCGACCCAATATCGTTATCGGCTCTAACTAGTTCAATAATGTCAGTATCGGCCTGTACTGTCCACATCAGAGCACCACTACATTATACTGTAGTGTCAGTCAGACTCTCTCTTTTCTCCTCTTTATATTTACACAAATAAATCTAGGCTGAATTTCAAATCTGATGTTTGTCGAGCAGAGCTCGTTCACACTTATATTTAGAGTAACATCAGAGACAAAACTACAGTCTCAGCTGCACAGAGAGTCCTGACCTGTGTTTGTGCTCCAAAGGGTCAGAAACAGAGAACGTTTGAACTGGGGCTCATTTAAGTCTGTTTTTTATGGAAAATCAACCTGAAGGACAAGGGGTTAAATGAACTAAGCACTCGTTTGTTAAATGTTGTCAGTTTTGGCAAATGACAAACAGTGAACTCACACTCGCCTGTTCATTTTGAAGGTGCTTTGAGAAGTATTCCCTACTACTACTTCCTGTTAGCAGAGGCTAGCGCCACATGCTAGCACTGTTTTTGCATTTGTAAAAGTTGCTAAAGAGAAATGAGTAGATAAGGTCCTGTGTGCGGCGGAGCTCCTCTGCAGCACTTTGTGGTGCCTTTGTGTTTTTGACAAAGATTGATCACAGACACAGCAGGAGGCTCACTCTGACCAAGAATCCAAAATATCAAATATATTTGATATAAATCGCAGCTCGTCTTTGGTCGTACGATGGTTCTAAGTTTGTCAGAAATCTAATGTCGCTGACGAGCAAAATCATGCAGTGGACACAGCTGTTCGGATGAAGCTAAACTGTACAAGAAAAGTTATATTTTGGGTAACACTTTATAAATAAACTGCACGTACAGAGCATCAATAAACTGCTTAGTATAAATATTATTTTTCAATAATTATGTGATAAATGGTTGTAAATACCTTCTAAATGCTATAAACACATAACAAGCTATCAATGCATTATAAATAGATAAGAATAAATGTTACTGAGTTTTGTCCTGTAAACGGGACAAAACTCTCTCAAATGAGTGTCTCATTTTGATCCTAGTTTTCGTTTTGATTAATGTCTGATTTTCTACACACACACACACACACACACACACACACACACACACACACACACACACACACACACACACACACACACAACGCACGCATCAACCGGAGCTAGCCTAGCCGACTAGCGCCATGGCTGGCCCATCCTCCGCCTCTTTCGCCCTTACCTGTTCAAGCTGTCATATGTTGAGTCAGAACCCTGCTTCCTTCACTGACGTCAGGGAGAGTTGCGTGAAGTGTAGCGTAGTGGTAGCTTTGGAAGCCAGGGTTACAGAGTTAGAAGCGCGGATCCGCATTGTGGAGGAGCTAAAGTCTAGCTATAGCCAGGTCGTAGCATCAGGTTTACCGGACCGCGCCGCAGGTAGCAGTGTTAGCATGGTTAGCAGTGTTAGCGGTAGCAAGGCTAAGCCTCAGGGTAAGACCAGCCCCCCAGCGCCTCCCGCGCAGCCGGGACCAGACCAGGAACAAGACAGGGATAGATTTGTGACAGTTCGGAGGGATCGATGCTAAACGCCAGCCTTTAGTGCACCATAAGCTTCCCGTCTGCAATAGGTTTGCCCCACTCGGCGATCACACGCCCGCCGAATGTGACACTCTGGTGATTGGAAGTTCCATAGTCAGAGACGTGAAGCTGCCAGAGCCTCAGTGGGTGTTATCCGGGGGCCAGAATGGGTGACATCGAAGGAAACCTTAGGCTTTTAAAACAGAGTAGTCAGAGGTTCCGTCGTATCGTGATTCACGGAGGTGGTAATGACACCCGGCGGAGACAATCAGAAGTGCTCAAAGTGCAGGTTGGAGCGGTGTGTGAATTGGCGAAGTCGATGTCAGATACCGTAATATTTTCTGGTCCCCTCCCCAATCGGGTCAATGCTGAAATGTACAGCCGCTTTTCAGCATTCAACTGCTGGTTGTCTAGTTGGTTCCCCAAAACAACGTAGTCTTTGTTGACAATTGGAGTGCGTTCTGGGGAAAGCCCGGGCTCATACGCAGGGATGGCATCCATCCGACTTCGGAGGGTACATCACTTTTAGTTCGGAATTTGGCCGATAGCCTTAGTCGCCTAAAGTGACGCTCTAAATATGAGTCCCGGTGCAGAGTCTCTTCTCTGTCGCTAAGCTCTCGCCCGCGCTGTCACAGATCAAGTGTTCAGAGTCAAAGCAAATAGAGACTGTGCGTGTCCCTCGTGTAAATAACGCCAATAAGTCAGATCCAAATACAGATAATTTAGGTGTCAGACCAAATGACTTAATACAAATAATCCCTACACATGATACAAATAAACTAATAAATAAGCATGTAAAATGTGGATTGCTAAACATTAGGTCAATTTCCTCCAAATCACTTTTAGTTAATGAATTAATTAACGATTATAATATTGATCTTTTAGCTTTAACTGAAACTTGGCTTCAACAAGATGATTTATGTCAGATTAAATGAGGCCACCCACAGAGTCATGTTAACTTTCAAGCTGCCAGGAGCTCAGGCCGGGGAGGTGGGGTGGCAGTAATTTCACATTCTAGTTTACTCCTGAGTCCTAAAATTAACAAAATTAATAATGAGTCTTGCTCATTTAAAGCCTTATCCTATCAATCACCTGCCCAAACTGGAGAAACCAAAAAGCTGTTCTGTTCATAATAATCTATCGACCTCCTGGTCCTTATTCATTGTTCTTAACAGAATTCTTTGACTTCCATCAAATTTAGTATTAGACTGGGAAAATATCGTGGTGGTTGGGGATTTCAACATTCATGTGAATGAAAATAATTGCCTCAGTAATGCCTTTAGCGCTTTATTAGATGCATTGGTTTCACTCAAAATGTAAATGAACCAACCCACAGTCACCAGCACACTCTGGACCTGGTTCTAACTTATGGAATAGAGATTAGTGACCTAAATGTCTTCCCCCAAAACCCAATAATGTCAGATCACTTCCTAATTACCTTTCAGTTTATTCTTAAGGACTATCCAGCTCCTCAGACTAAAACTATAATGAAAAGGACAATATCTGAAAAATCTATTTTAAAGTTCAGAGAAATAATAGAACCAATATTTAATATTACGTCATGTGATCCTGTCGTTAACAGCGCCAGTCCCAGTGCTATTGATAACTCTGTTGACTCAATGGTCAACTCTCTAAAATCTGCTCTTGATGTTGCAGCTCCACTTAAACAGAAAGTCATCAGGCCAAAACGAGCCTCCCCCTGGTACAATGAAGAACTACGTTCTCACAAACAAAGGGGAAGAAAACTAGAGAGATCCTTACGCCGCTCCCACACAGAAGAATCCCTGAAAGAATGGAAAACTTGCCTTCTGTCTTATAAGCAGGCTCTGCGTAAGGCTCAAACCAGATATTATTCAAATTTAATAGAAGTAAATAAAAATAACTCTAGATTTCTCTTCAGCACTGTAGCCAGGCTGACAAACTGTCACAGCGCAGTAGAACCCTCAATACCAGTTACTCTAAGCTGCAATGACTTTCTTCTATTCTTTAACAGCAAAATCACAACTATTAGAGATAAACTAAATGCAATTACTCCCACTATCAGTACTGAGCAAGCCCAGACTGCAAAGCTAGTGTCCCATACAAATCCTTCAGTAATACTAGATAGGTTCACTGCTGTTGATCAGGCAGAGATAACTTCAGTCATTATGTCCTCCAAAACATCAACTTGTATTTTAGACCCAATCCCAAGTAGACTCCTCAGAGAAATTCTCCCCCTAATTATAAATCCCATTCTTAATATAATAAATACTTCACTAGAAAGCGGCTATGTCCCTCAGTCCTTCAAATATGCAGTGATTAAACCACTTTTGAAAAAGCCTAATCTAGACCCTGACATACTGGCAAACTATAGACCTATTTCTAATCTGCCCTTTGTCTCTAAAATCCTTGAAAAGAATTGTGATTAAACAGCTTTGTCGCCACCTGCAGGACAATAATTTATTTGAAGTTTTTCAGTCAGGGTTCCGTGCATACCACAGCACTGAAACTGCACTAGTTAAAGTCACAAATGATCTGTTATTAGCTGCTGATGATGGACAGGTCTCAATCCTGGTTCTGTTGGACCTCAGCGCAGCGTTTGATACCATCGACCACAACATTCTACTGCAGAGGTTAGAATGTGATGTAGGTGTCAGTGGAACCGCCCTTAGCTGGTTTAAATCCTATCTATCTGATAGGTACCAGTTTGTTAATGTAAACCAGAGATCTTCCCCATGTTCTAAAGTAACCTACGGTGTGCCGCAGGGTTCAGTACTTTCGGTCCAGTTCCGTTCACACTTTATATGCTGCCCTTAGGTATGATCATCAGAAAGCATGGCATTAACTTCCACTGCTATGCAGATGACACTCAGCTGTATTTATCAATGAAACCTGATCAGACGCATCAAGTAGACAGACTTAGTGCCTGCGTGAAAGACATAAAAACTTGGATGACTCTTAATTATCTGCTCCTTAACCCTGAAAAAACCGAGGTCATTCTGCTGGGCCCTAAGCACCTGCGAGACTCCTTATCTGACCAGATAGTTTCTCTGGACAATATCACTGTAGCCCCCAGCTCTACTGTAAGAAACCTTGGGGTCCTATTTGACCAAGATCTCTCGTTCAAAGCACATATAAATCAAGCCTGTAAAACAGCCTACTTTCATCTGCGTAACATAACCAAAATTAGAAAAATCCTGCCCAGAGATGATGCCGAAAAACTCATCCATGCATTTGTCACATCCAGATTAGACTATTGTAACGCCTCGCTTACAGCGTGTCCTAAAAGCTCTATAAGAAGCTTTCAACTGGTTCAAAATGCAACAGCAAGATTATTAACAGGTACTAGAAAAGAGATCATATTTCACCAGTGTTGGAGTCTCTTCACTGGCTTCCTGTTGAGTTTAGAATCAAATTTAAAATCCTCCTCCTGACTTATAAAGCTTTAAACAATATGGCCCCATCCTACCTCAAAGATGCAATAGTAGCGTACCATCCAAACAGAGCTCTTCGTTCTCAAAATGCTGGACTATTGTTAGTCCCCAGAGTCTCTAAAAGCACAGTAGGAGGTCGAGCATTTAGCTACCAAGCTCCTGTGTTATGGAACCAGCTCCCTGTTCATGTAAAAGAGGCCGACACAGTCTCTACATTTAAGACCAGGCTCAAAACGTTCCTCTTTGAAATAGCTTATGGTCAGGCCAGTTAGGAACAGAAATAAAAACCTACAGTTTTAGCTACGCTGCCCTTGGAGCAATTCTGCTGGGGAAGTATGGCAGCTTGAACACTATCCTCTGGTTCTTCCTACTTTACCTATCAACAATATTTAATATTACTTCAACTGTAGTCTGTTCATTGCTGTTCACATGTTTCTCTTTCTCTCCACTTCCCCCGGGGAGTGGAGACTGTTTCAGACACTGCGGCGGCTGCTCCAGTGACGACCCCCCCACCCCCATCTGTCTGGACGATCGATCTCTACACTGGACGATCTATGCGCCACCCGCCTGGACAGCTGGATTAGCCACACCTCGTCTGCCTGGACGAACTCCTTCTACTTTAGATGAACTGTTCCTCATCTCCTGCTGGAGGATCTCTCTACACTGGTGGACTGCTCCTCGTCCGCCTGGAGGAACTCTTTAAAGCCACCTCCCTCTTGAGTGGTTCTGGCTCCACAGTCCAAGTGGATGTCAGTCCTAGTTCATCTGCAGCCTGTCCGTCCGTGGGAGTAGGATCTCTCCTTCACTGTGGTTCTCCCCGAGGTTTATACTTTTTCCCATGGGGTTTTGTAGTTTTTCCTCGCCGCGAAGGAGGGTCAAAGGACAGGGGCATTCTGGGACAGTTATCTGAACTGCTTTTACCTGTGGCCCATCGAGGAAACTGTTGTTGTGATTTTGGGCATTATAAAAATAAATTGATTTGATTTGATTTGATTTGAACTGCAGGACAAACCAAACACACACACACACACACTCTCACACACACACACACACATACACACACACACACACACATACAGACACACACACACACATACACACACACACATACAGACACACACCCACTCACACACACACATACACACACACACGAAGAACGAGAATGAGGCAAAAATCAATTAAATCCAAAACAGTTTATTAACCCTAACAAAGAAACACAGAGCGCTCTGGGTCAGATCTTTATCTATCCCTATCCCTGGACCCAGGTATTTGAAAACACATTTATGAATATGCAAATATTAGGTTGTCCCTTCTCCTCTGGGCATACGTGTCTCCGTCTCCATGGTGATGATGGGAAATGGCCCGCTTGTAACTAACTGACCATCACAGTGTGGTCTTGTCCTTGACTTTCATATCAGCAGGTGCCTCTCTGTGCAGAGAGAGAACACACACCCTCCACACATTCCAAGCAACTGAGAATATCAACCCAGAGTAACTTTTTTTTTTAAATGTATTTATTTATTTTTTTTTTTTTATTGAACACCCGTGTCATACATTGCATTAATACATACATACCATTATTGCAACGCAATATGGGAGAGGGGGGAAAGGGAAAGGGGGGAATACAAAAAAAAAGAAGTAGGGAGAGGAGTAGAGAGGTAAATACATAATAATATCTATATATATAATATATAAGTTATTTTTGTTTTGTTTTGTTTTAGTTGTACTGTCATGGTGGCGTTTGTGAGTGTGCAAGTTTGGATGTGAGTGTTGGTGTGTGTTTGTGTGGATGTACGCTGGCAACTGTTAGGAAGGAAACAATAGAAGAAACAAGGTGAATTAATAATCTGAGCATTTTGGGTTTTGCATCGTTCACCAAACCATTGCTGCAGCATGTTTTTCTTCTTGTACTTACTACAGTCCACCTATTTTAGTTTTGTTCATTTACATTTTTTGGTTTGGTTTCAGTTGGTTATTTAAGTATTTTCTTTTTCTTTAAGTATCTTCTTTTTTTTTTTTTTATTAAAAAAAGAATTTATATGCATATATACATACATACACATATATATACACACATATACACACATATATATATATATACATACATATACACATACATATATACACACACATATATATGTTAGAGAGTAGGTTGAAGTTGTGGTATTGTGTATGTTGTGCATTAAAATAAGCAAGGTTTTTTTGTTTTTTTTTGGGAGCCTGTTGTCGGTGGGCGATTTTTCCCACGGCAGCCTGCTCTCTCCTTGCTCTGTCCTGCTTCGTGTCCTGTGCTATGCGTTAAAAACAAAGGCAAGATTTTCAAGTGGGCAGGCTGTCCTAGGGTTATCGGTCCTTGACAACATGCCCACCCCTTGCATGGCCGAGCTATATGGTGTGATTGATTGAGTTGTTTGTTTGATATTTTTTATTTATTTATTTTATTTTATTTATTTATTTATTTATTTTATTTTTTTCCCTTCTAAATTAAATTTGTTATTAGTGTCTGAGATGGGGTACGGTGGTAGAAATAAGAATAGTACTGTGCAGCTGCAATAGCGGGGGTCAAGGGTGCAAAATCCAATGGCTGCTGTAGTAAATGGTTTAATCAGCAGTTTTAGCAAAGTAGTGATAATAACAGCAACAATAACAACAGAATAAAAAAACAACAAAAAAACAACAGCATAATAATAATATTATCCCGCTATAGTGGTGTAGAGCAGTGGTTCCCAAAGTGGGGGTCGGGACCCCTCAGGGGGTCGCGAGGGGTGAGCTGGGGGTCGCGAGATGATTTCAAGATCTCATTTAAATGAATGTGACATTGTATTTGATCTATTTCTTAATTAATAACAGTATCTTTTAGTCAAATAGGGTCAAATAAGACAGCAAACTATTCCAATAACCAATATTAAACCTGATTTAACATGTTTTGACACTTACAATTATTGCTACTGTCATTTTAATTTTGGTTTGGGGGTCAGTTGTATGGCTATTTTGGGGGTCCCGGCCAGAAAAGTTTGGGAACCTCTGGTGTAGAGCACAGTTTATGGTGAAGTATAGTAGTTTCATATAGGGTTTGGTATGTATTCGTGTAGTTGTGTGGATGTATGTATACAGAGTGGTAATCGTGAAGTGTGAGGCATTTTGAGAAGTACGTGGATTTGGCAAGCTTATTTTATTGGCATTTGTTGTTTAGACATGAGTGATATTGAAGTGGTTAATGAATGGTGACCAGGTTTCTGTGAAGGATTGTATATCCTCATCGTAATATGTCTTAGCTTGGGAAGTTATGATGTACTGAGTGAGGGAGTTGGTCCAGTGAATTATGCTTAAACAGTTTTTGTATTTCCAGTTTTGTAGGATTGTTTTCTTGGCAATAGTTAGAGATGTTAGTAAGCTGTATTTGTATTTGGTGGGTATGGGGTTTGTAGAAGTAATGCCAAGTAAACAGAGAGTTGGGGAAAGGGGGATTCTGCAGCTCAGAATGTCTGTGAGTTTTTGGGTGACTGTATTCCAAAGTGCATGAAAGTAAGTATCTGTTACTCCCATGGTGCATTGTGGGCATGTACTTGTGTTTGTGAATCCCATTTTATATTTTTTGTATTCAGTTACGTGTGTTCTGTGGATGACTTTATATTGGATCAGTTGTAAGTTGGTGTTTGATGACATAGAAAAAGTGTTTTTGCATATTTCGGTCCAGAGTTCATGTGTGAGTGGTGTGTCAATGTCCAAGCTCCATTTGTCTTGTGGTGTGTGTATTGTATTGTCATAATTGAGCAGTTTGTATAGTTTAGAAACAAGTTTTTTCATTATCTTAATATTTCTAATATGTTCGAGAAGTGGGGGTGCAGTCAGTGGGTTATTGGGAGTGTTCAGTGCACTTTTAACTATGGATTTTATTTGCAGATATTGGAAGTTATTATTGCTGTTGAGATTGTATAAGTCAGTAAGTTGTTAGAATGTCATTAGTGTATTGTTGCTAAATAGATGGCAGAGGTGAGTGATTCCTTTTTGTTCCCATGTGCAGTAGTGAAGTGTGATGTTGTTTGCATGAAAGTCGGGGTTGTGCCAAATGGGAGTGTATTTGCAGGGTGCAGTGGATGAGTTAGTTAGTTTCAAAGCTTTCCACCAGGCTGTCAGAGTTGTTGAGATAGTCAAAAACTTGAAGGAAGAGTGTTTTTTGAGTGTAAGGTTCATTGCTGGTAAGTCGGCCAGTGAGATGTTTTGGAGATATGACTGTTCTATTTGGTACCATGAGGGGTTTTGTTCTGATTTTGTCCATTTCGCTAGATATTGTAACTGATTTGCTAGGTAGTAATGTATGAAGTTAGGGGCATCTAGGCCGCCTTGAGCTTTCGTTTTCTGTAATGTTGAGAGTTTATTAAAACCGAGAGTAACTTTAATTGCAAACTGTAACTGTAAATAAACTTCCCAGAACTTTATATTGAATGAAGCTGTGATTAAAACTATGAACTTGTGTTGTGTTTGCATGTGCGTGTTATTTCTAAACCTCACCATAAAGTATAAAACAAATCATAAATGAGCTGTATAAAGAAGTAGTATATAAAACATATATTTCCCTTCAACACACACACACACCTACACAGACACATACACACACTCACACATACAACCACACATACACACACTCACAAACACACAAACCTACACACTTACACATACACACACATACTCACACACACCTACACTTACACAGACACATACACACACACTCATACACACACACACACACACTGACACACTCACATATACACACACATACACACACACATACACACACACACTCACCCACACACACACATACACACACACCTACACATACACACACTCACACACACACCCACACATACATACATACACAGACACACGCACACACAGACACACGCATACTCATACATACACACTCATACACACCTACACAGACACACACACTCACACAGACACACACACCCACACATACACACACACACACACACTGACACACACACACATACTCACACATACACACCTACACACACTCACACATACACACACTCACACACACATACACACATACATGCATACACACACATACATACATACACACACATACATACATACACACACACACACACACATACATACACACACATACATACATACACACACACACACATGCACACACACACACATACACACACACATGACCCATAAACCAGGTCCACAAATCGTCAGCCTACAGTTCCACTGAGAATTCTCCTGACAACCCTGACTGTCTCCATCTCGTTTCAAACTCTCTTGAATGTTGTGATGTCACGTGAACCCGACCTATGACCTGTGGACTAAAGCCCTGTCTGACAGGATCAGCTCGGCTAAACTGTAATAATCCTGAACGCCGTCTGTGTTTCTAATCCCTTCAAATCAAACTATGTCTGTGAAAACATCAGTAATAAGTCCCTGAATTGTATCCACTGTAATTCAGCAAACTCAAGCTCATGCCTGTGATTTGGACCTTTTTTAGTCGATTAACTGAATGTAAATTGATAAAAATGTCTCTACGACACAGTTTAGGTCCAGGTTTGCACTAGACTATTACTAATAAAACACCACGAACCATTTTACAATTCAATTCAAGTTTTTTCTACCACAAACAAAAAAAAAAAAAAAAAAAACACCCAGCAAATGTTACCCGGAAGTCACCCAGTTGTCAGCACAGTTTGGTTTGAAGTTTATATGAAGGGGCCTAAAAGAGACGCTCTGACTGTTCTGATCGCAACAACGCTGTTAAACAATGCTAAAAACAAAGCTAGCTAACAACATGAATGAATTATTTCAGTATGTTTTATAGCTATTTCGCTATTTCCAGAATACAGTCCATGAAAACAAGAAATTACTGACTGGTCATTTCAGTTTTTCAGACGTCCCTAAACAGGCTTTATACAATTACATGACATTTAAACACTTTGTCTTTGTCTTTTTAAGTCCATGTAATGATTGTAAATGTATGTTCGGGCGTTTAAATCCTCCCCTGCTGTCTCTGCGTGGGAAACCGGTTGCAACATTTCTTGACGCCTGAAGACAACTCTCCTGAGAAACACTGGCCCTCTTTTTTAAATTTGGCGACATGAAATGTTTTTGTATGTGAATGTACTTCCTTATTTCAATGAAAAGGAAGGAAGAAAAAAAAGAAGCTCTTGGGTCTTTTTACTGGCCGTGTATTTTCACAAGAGACCTGCAGGGGGAGCTCTGATGCTGAAGTTACTTAGTTCTGCTTTAAGCCACACATTTTAACCCTAGTTGTACAGCCCTTTTCTGTAATAATTACAAACGTCTGAGTTTCTCGTCCCTCGTGTATCGTCCATGTCTGTAAAAATGTCTGTAAAAATTCCCCCGACGCTTACCTCCCGTATTTCAAACTCAGAGGTCCTCGGGTAAGTTTAGTGCTGTGTGATGCTGTGATTTGGACAGTTTTTAGTCGTGTGGAAGCTCTTTTGGGAAAGGTGAGCTGCTTGTGGTGCAAAGTTTGGATCGAGGGGCTTTATCAGCGTGAATGGATTAGAGAAAAGCCACGGCTGTTTCATAACAGATCTGATCACGTGGATGTCTTTTGCATCGTTGTTCGCAAAAACATCTCACTCTACACTACAGGTACTAACGCTAAAAACAAAACTAAAACAGTTGAAAATAGAAGTAAGGCTTGCAAGAGGGATGAATTAAAATGTTCTTGTCATATTTAAATATCTTTGTCTGCCATTTCCGGAATAAAGTCTGTAAAAACAAATAAATGACTAACCTTGTTGATCCTGTGCGAACGCTCACAGTAAAACACAGACGCCGTGAGGTTAAATGTGACAGATGTTCTGAGGTTGTCGAGTGAGAATAGACATGATCGCAACATGAACCACATGACAAAAACTGTCCGAGCTCAAACTTGAGTGTGACTGTTAACAGTATGTTTACTCCTGCTCACTGGCATATGGTATGATGTGGCTCTTTGCGGTATCACAGTAAAAAGTGTGGCTCTTAGTCTCTGGTTGGCCACCCCTGGAACAGGGCTTTAGTTGAATTCATTTGACCTTTTAAATTAAATGTTTCAAGCTTGGTTTAAGGGTTAATTGTGAAGACGACGATGACGCCCAGAAGACTGTGGAGATGATCGTGGACTTCAGGAAAGTCTCAGCCCCCTGTCCCCCCTCGCCCTGACACTGTCCCATCACCACCGTGGACCATCACTCAGGACCTCAAGTGGAGCCGTCCATCAGCTCCATCATCAGCAGTTCTACATGGCCATCATCGAGTCCATCCTCACCTCCTGTGGTCCATACTCACCTCCTCCATCACCTCCTCCATCACCGTGTGGTCCATCCTCACCTCCTCCATCACCGTGTGGTCCATCCTCACCTCCTCCATCACCGTGTGGTCCATCCTCACCTCCTCCATCACCGTATGGTCCATCCTCACCTCCTCCATCACCGTGTGGTACATCCTCACCTCCTCCATCACCGTGTGGTCCATCCTCACCTCCTCCATCACCGTGTGGTCCATCCTCACCTCCTCCATCACCGTATGGTCCATCCTCACCTCCTCCATCACCGTGTGGTACATCTTCACCTCCTCCATCACCTCCTCCATCACCGTGTGGTCCATCCTCATTTCCTCCATCACCATGTGGTCCATCCTCACCTCCTCCATCACCGTGTGGTCCATCCTCACCTCCTCCATCACCGTGTGGTACATCCTCACCTCCTCCATGGCCTGGCCGTCTCCAGGACCTGTCCGTTTCCAGGACTCGGAGCAGGTCAGATCACAGCTGACCCTTCTCACCTGGACATGGACTATTTGACCCCTCCCCTCGGGCAGGAGCCGTTGGACTCATGAACACTGTATAACTCCTGCCACTTTAATAATCATGTAATAAAAGAGTTATTTGCACAGTTATTGCCACATTTGCACTACTGTCTGTCCATCTGTACATTCTTTGTATATACTCTAAGTCTATTTTATTTTATATTTTGCTACTATTTCATTCATTGTTTTATGTTGCACTTTACTGCTAAAGTTCTTAGTTTGTGAATTTGGTTCTCTGGCAATGGAAATAAACCTTGTTCTGATTCTGATTACTTAAGATTATTATAATTATTGCAATTATTGCACTTTGGTTTGTACACGACTAAATAATAATGATCAAATATCAAGTGTTCCTGTTTGAAATCATTCATTCCCTGCACTTTTTATCGCAGGTAAACACAAGCTGAACACACGGAGGTTGAAAAGACACAGTGCATTCACGGACAGCTGTGGAACAACTGGCGGATGGGTTTCCTCACTGATGCCCTTCAATGAAACTGAAAATGTGAACAGCTTTTCTTCAGGCACCATTATATACCACCTGGCACTCGGCTAATGAGCGCCGGCTTTTAGCGCACCGGCTAATGTATGCTAATATCAACAAAGAAGACAACAGTTGTGCTCACTTTGTGTCGACTAATTGCTTAAAGTTTGCTCGCGTATGTCCTTACCTTTCCTTAAAGTGCGTATGTCATAGTTTGTTTGGGACTTTTATAGTTTGAGAATTCGTTGTGCTGCTCTTCTGGTGGTGGGATGAGATGTAATTGCTTTGCCTGAAAGGTTCCACAGTGTGATATTAAACTTATTTTATTGCGTGAAAAACAGGCTTTCTACATTCCCAGTTCCAAACCAATTATTTTCTGATTGGGTTTCAAGATTTGCCTAACAAGCCCCCCCCCAAAAAAAACTTGTATCTGATTCAAAATCTTCAAATAATGACTTCCTCTCAGCTGCAGTCAGAGCCCTGCTGCACTGCTGTGATTATGAAGCTCAGCGGACGCCTACTCCAGAGGGTCCTGTACCGGGCGCACTGGCAAACGATTGGGTCAAATGGAGGAAGTGGAGAACCCTTTGGTATGCAGTGTACTACCAGGAAATGTCAAAGCTGGTTGGCTTATCTTCAAAGTTTTCAAACAGCATCCGCTTAAGTTTTAAGATCTAGATAACAAAAGGTATAAATGTAAATAAAGAAAATCAAATGTTAACTTCTGGTACTTTCAAAGAGGCCTATTCCAATTAAAGCTGGGGTACCCTACTTTTATTGGTAAATTTGTGAAAAGAAAATATTATAAAAGCAGAACGTTGTGACAAAATGGAGACCACTGCACACTGTCTGCGTCCAATAATAAAGTATTTTATGTCTCGTCAACCAGGAAATAGGAGACGCAGCGCTCTGATTGGCTGTTGTTGGGGCGGTAGCACAAGTTTAACGTCACGGTCTGAAAAAAGCTGCTCTAAAACTGAGCCCGTGCCTGAAAATGAATGTTTGCGGACGTTAACAATGTGCTATACAAACGAGTTATTCTTCTTCAATAATGGTAAAACCGTTTCTATTTTATGTTTCACAAAAATCGAATATAGAAGTTGTTATTTATCAATACTGAAACAGATTTAATGTTAAAGTGCCTCTGACGGGTTGAACTACTCGTTTAATTAAAATGCAGTTAAGTCAAATATATTTCAATTTGTACTAAA
This sequence comes from Rhinogobius similis, assembly GCA_019453435.1. Lineage (NCBI taxonomy): Eukaryota > Metazoa > Chordata > Actinopteri > Gobiiformes > Gobiidae > Rhinogobius > Rhinogobius similis. The sequence continues at coordinate 30,699,098 of CM033635.1, read as the reverse complement.
ACCTTTACACGTTTTCGCAGTTTAGCTATTCTTTTAGGTTTTTAATTTTACTTCCTGATTGTAAAGTATGACATCACACTAGGAAATTACCATAGCAACCACACTGTACACAGGGCCAAAACTCATCTAATGTGACAGATTTTGTTAATTTTACAAAGAGAAATGCACATGAACACCTTTATTTTGTTGAATCAATGTTTAAAGGGTCAAAAAAGTTGTTTTTTGTGTAAATTATGCTTAACCTTCGTCTCCCCAGAGTGATGTCATCAATTTGTTTACTTCCTGTAATTTTTTAACAGATTTTTCATCTTTTCTCCACAAATAGCAACCTTATTGGTGTAAAACTACAATTTATATTTACAAGAGGTATTAACACACTGAATAAAGTCAAAATTAGAAAATCCTAAAAACCTGTCATAGGCACTTTAAGGAGATTTTGTGAGATCCCAAATTTGGTTAAAAGAGTCATGACACGTGCACCTCAGACCCAGAGGTCACGACCCTCCGAAAAGTCATTTTTACACATAAAATGCCTTATTTCCACATGAAAACATGGCATGATGAAAAACTTGTAACATATTTTTTTCTTACATTTATGTGAGTAAACTACAGCAGAAGTTTACAATTGCTATCTTTAAATGTAAGATTTTTTCCTCTTCACCTGTAGTGTCTCAGCTTAATTAACGAACAACAAAATGTATCCAGACATGAACTGCTTGACTAAAGGCTGGATTATACTGCACTTGTCATTCAACCAGCATGATTTTCGACATATTCAAAAACAACAGCCTTCATTCTGATGGTAAATAGACTTGTGTGTTGTTGAATCACTGAGCGTCTCTCATCCCATATTTTCCCTCTGCTCAGGAGTCGCTTCATTTTCCCACCACTGCAATCTCTTGTTTACGCTCTGAAAATGAGTTTGTATGGAGATGAAAAGGAATCCCATTTTAATTTGTCCCAGGCTTGCTTGATTGTGGTAATGAGATTCCGTCGTACGCCAGCAATTTTGATGTATCACTGGTGACAAGGACGGGAAACAAATGGCAGAGTTGAAATCAAGTCATTACATCACAGAAATGGTCCCGGACGCGGCTGTGACTCGACCTGGTCTGGATTTGAAATGTTGAATAACAATAAGACTGATTCATATGCAACCTGGATGACTGCGAAACACATACGTCGATGCCTTCAGCTTGTCAAAGTCACTGCGGGGAACAGGACGGAGCGGCAGAGCAGCAGATGGACGGGCTCTGTTTGGTGTTGTACGACGTGTCAAAGAATGAGGGCCGCGAAGATTAATTACACTTTAAAGGTCCCATAACATGCAAAATCGACTTTTCAGAGGTTTTAACCTTCCTCCAGTGCTATTTGGGCCTCGTATGTTGTGCCCAAAGTGGTTTTTTGATTGATTCCCTCAGGCTTTCGCTAGAGAACTGTCTTTTCCGTCCCCCTCTGAGCAGCAGACGGGGGCTCCTCACAAGGATGACGCGCTTCACCAGGATGACGCGGTGTTTAAGCCACGCCTCCAGGAAGCGCGCAGCCGCAAGAATAAAAACAGCTAATGCTAATGCTACACAGTAATTACACGATGGATACGACAGATCGAAGAGTTAGCTTGTTATCAAACGGCAACATCTGTCGTCGAGGCCCTGGAGCACGTCAAACTCCAGGTCAGATCCAGGACGTAGGACTCAGCACGACGCACCGTCAGGACGGATAAAAGGTTTATTCCTGTGTTTGTGTATCGCTGTTTACCGGAGCACACGGCGCATGTGCACCATCTCCACTCTAGGCTTCGTCACGGGTTGGGAGGGGGAGGCACGCGGGTTGGGCGGGGGAGGTGCGCGGGTTGGGCGGCGGAGGCAGCCTGCTCTCTGTTCGGGGGGTCAGATCTCAGAGTGAGCCGTTTGCTTTTACAAGGAGGGGGGCCAGTCCAAGAAATGGGTGTTTTTTGGAAACTGTTATGTTATGGATATTACACAACGCAAACATTTATCAACAAAGCCCTTAGAATAGACTGTGTAAAGGGGAAAAGAGCAGAATATGGGACCTTTAATGTAAGGTAGAATTTATACAACCTCAATCATGGTGTTAAGAGCAGAGGTCTCACACTCTTCGTTCCATTCCACGCAGCTTCACGAAGGCTCTCTGAATCTCACAATGTGGGGTGCACGGTGGCAGAGCGGCTAGAGCTTCTGCCTTAGAGCGAGGAGATCGTGGGTTCAAATCCCGGACCACCCCAACATCACACGCTCTCTCTGGGTGGAGTCTGCATGTCCTCCCCGTGTTACCGTGGGTTCTCTCTGGGTTCTCCCTGGGTTCTCCAGGCACATTTTCCTACAGGGATAATAAAGGCTGATCTAACCTAACAGGTCTGGCGTTGCTCTAGAACAAAGGTTGGGGATCAGATCCTGACTCTGCTTGGGCAAGGCACATTCTGCCTCGCCTCCAGTGATGTAGCAGTAACCCGGCCCTGCCATATGACTTTTTGCAGTAATATTTGTGTGCTTGTATTTGAGTCGTCACAAACTCTTGAGGATGCACCGGGCGCTGTGTGCTGGACCAATCAGCGTCGTGGTTTGGACGGAGGTAAAATGGACAAACCTAAACAAACGTGACGGCACTGATGGATGTATTTCAGCCTATTTTAGCACATTTATGAACTGCTTTGTCTGTGCTTTTGTCTCAACTGGAGTTAACCACAGTTTGATTTCTCGGCTTGTTCAGTTTTAAATGTCCGTCGTGACGTTGTGAATTTTCCTGACAGGTGAGAGCCTGTCCAGGTTGATAAATGTCGAGAAGTCAAGTCAGAGTGAATCGCACATCAGTCTGTGTGAGCAGGCTAGTAAACATGCACTAACTATTACAAAAGTATGCTCCTGGATTCAAAGGGACTGTCGCTGGGTTTGAGATGACATCACAGCATTCTGTGGGCTAATCATACTGCATTTATCACACATGGGGGAACGAAAATGAATGAATGAATGAATCTTGTCAAAAGGCTTTTTTTTGTAATACTGCACATTTTTAGGTCTAGTTATCAATAGAAATCATAGAGTCAACATTTGTGAATTTACCTTCTGAATATTTCAGATCAAAACACAATGTAATCAACAGGAAAATCTGTCTCTGGCCCCGTCTGGCCCCATGACATCATCACACTGTCTGAAAACCAGTAAAGGCCCATTTCAGTCGGTTCTGGTATCCAGACGCTTCACTGGGAGCTCTTCTACGTGGATCTTTTCTTGGTGCAGTGTCTCCACCTGCTCAGGGTCTGCTCTGCTGGTCTATGGGAGTAACCCAAACATAACCATAAATAACATTTCTTAATATTTCTAAATCACACATTTAATCATAAAGTGGACCTCAGCAAGTCACTACAGTTACATGAAACTACTTTTGGTTTAACTTCAACTTTTTCTGCATTTATTTCATTTCTTGTCAAAGCCTCGACACCACATTTTACTGCAGTGAAACTGGTGAATGTTGTGCACTGCACATAATATTTTTGATGAGAAGCACTTGCTTTGTGTTGATTATTTAATGTGTGAGACTCCCAGGACAAGCATCAAGAACCCTCAACAACATTCACAGTATTTGTTTGTCGGCTCAGATGTAAGTTAGCATCATCGGATCATCATTTTACTCAAAAGGTTAATTTAGCATATAGAGATCTAAACATTTGCGTCATTGATACTAAACAAACACTTGGCTCGGCGCAGACAGGTTTATGTTGAGGGAAATCTCGGCGTTGGAACACATCCAAGCACTTCATTTGACATCAGTGAGGATAAGCCTGCCACACACAGGGGACTGAGCACTTAGCAGGTAAACAAACAATCCTATAAATCTGACAACATGGAAAGAAGCTTCTGTGGAGGCATTTGGAGATTCAAAGCAGAGGATCAGGGTGTCAAGGTGAGTAAAATAACAACTATTTGTGATTTCTGTTTTTACTTCAGCAGCTCATTTTGTTAGCAGAATAATAGTATTTTGTGAATCCGATGCTGGGGTCAAACTTTTTCTCTTTGGGGACACATTATCCACTGTGCGGCTCCCTTTGACATTTGCTGTGCTGCTTCAAGGCGACCTCTCCGTCCCGTAGGGCTCGGGATAATAACAGCCTGACGTCTATTGAATTTTTGAGGCGGCGCGTGGAGGTTTATGGCGATGGTCCGAGGTAGGTTTCATTAGAACTTCCAATCAGAGGTTACATGAAAGCGTGTGTCTGCGGCGCTCTGACTGTTTGGGCTCCAGCCGTGCATGTGGAACCCAGAGCGGATGTGCACTTTGAAGCACTTTGAAGAGCGGAATGAGCCGGCTTCTGAAAAACAACGCAGCTGCTTTGTCATTGTGTGGAGGAAACGCACAAGATGTCTGATAGATGTGCTAATGCTCTGCCCATGTCTGATCTAATCTGTGTTAACACTTTCATATGCAACACTTTCTTGAGACGTGGGTAAAATCTAAATAAAATACCGAATGTTGAAGTCATTTTAGTGGGTCTTAGAAAATAAACACACCTATGTTGTTTATAATGGGGTTAAAATGTATAAAGGCAAAGCAAGGCAAGTTTATTTGTAGAGCACAATTCAAACACAGGGCAATTCAAAGTGCTTTACATGACAGGAAAATTGCATTAAAATCACAAAACACAAATAGACATACAAAATAATTTTAAAATAAAACACTTTAAAAGAGAAGAGTGCAGATAGATCTTTCAGTCGTTTGCACATCTAAACAGAACTGTTTTTAGCCTGGATTTAAACATTGTCAGAGTGGAGGCCTGTCTCACATCTGTTCCAGATTTTAGCTGCAAAAAACTGAAATGCTGATTCCCCATGTTTAGTCCTGACTCTGGCACCAGCAGGAGGCCGGTCCATGTTTAGTCCTGACTCTGGCACCAGCAGGAGGCCGGTCCATGTTTAGTCCTGACTCTGACACCAGCAGGAGGCCGGTCCCTGAGGTCCTCAGAATCCTAGATGGTTCATGTGGCTCTAACCTGTCAGAGATGTACTTTGGTGCTTTGGAGAGACTTGAACACAAGCAGAGCTGCTTTAAAGTCTATTCTCTGACCCACAGGGGGCAGTGCAGAGACCTGAGCGCAGACTAATGTGATCGTACTTCCTCTCTCAGCCACAGGGGGCAGTGCAGAGACCTGAGCACAGACTAATGTGATCGTACTTCCTCTCTCAGCCACAGGGGGCAGTGCAGAGACCTGAGCACAGACTAATGTGATCGTACTTCCTCTCTCAGCCACAGGGGGCAGTGCAGAGACCTGAGCACAGACTAATGTGCTCGTACTTCCTCTCTCAGCCACAGGGGGCAGTGCAGAGACCTGAGCACAGACTAATGTGCTCGTACTTCCTGGTTCTAGTCAGGACTCGAGCAGCAGCGTTCTGGATGTACTACAGCTGTTTTACAGCTAAACACAAAGGCACAGTGTTAGTATTTTTCTTTATCACATTGTATTTAGTTTAGATTTCATTTCAAACACAATACACATACTTTAATTTAATATTTTTATTTAGACACATATTTTCTAATTTTGGTGCACACTTATTAGTTAATATTTGTTTGAAATGTTATACTCACACTTGTGTTTAGTTAGTTAGTAGTTTTGTCTTTTGTCCCTGCCTTTTACGTTTGGTCCACACAGTCCAAACCAGACAGTCCAGATCAAACTAACTGGTGTTGCATTTGTAGTTTTCTGCGGTGCACTTTCAAAGTGGAGCAAAGACAATACTCTGGCATTAAGTGTCATTATTTTGCTCGCCTCAAATGAGGTGTAAACACTTTTAAATGAGGTTACAATCCTTCTGTAGACCCGGGCGATCAGACACATTAGCACGAAAGAGGATGTTTAATATAGTAAGTAGGAAAATAGGTCGGAGTAGAATCATTGCTCCTCAATATTGTGAGAGTCAGAAAGGATAAAAAGTGTGTAAATCTGCTAAAATAGGCCAAAGTACATTTGTCTGTCAGCATCAACTGGGCACTTGACCTTTGACTTCCTTTATTTTTAAATGACAATGTTGTGCTGTGAGCGGCGGCGGCTCTAACGGCGAGAGCTGGGATTCTCAAGAGTTTGTGAACTCTCTGAATGTCTGAAGTTCTCTGAAGTGAATATCGCGTCATTTCTTCACTCACCGTCAGTGTCACGCTGTAAAGCATGTTTGTGAGGGCACTGTCAAAGCACCTGTGCGTCTTAAATAGATCCCTGATGAATATCGACCAGCACATGCAGCCAAATGCCTCAGACTGATTCCCCAATTTTTTTCTTCTCTTTGCTGTCTTGTTAAAAACTCTTACAAAATCTTGCCTTGTTCCTTATCAGTCAGAATCTGGAGGCTCCAGTCGGGATGTCCTTCCTCTGTGTGAACACTAGTCATGCTCCCCCTGAGGCCTCCAGAAGAACTGCACCCTTTGTCAAAGAGCAGCTGGTTCAGACCAGTGGGCGAGGCTACCGCGCTCCAAATTGAGCCGCCGACTGTAGGCTGCCATGTTTGCAATCTGCTGCTGACCACTAGGGGCTGCTGCGGAAGTAGAATTATTCAATGCAAGTCAATGGGTTTCAAAACGTTTCAAAACCTACTTTAGAGCCTGGCTCAAAATACGGCTTTGGTCTCAAACGTTAGCTTACGGCTCTGTGACAACGCTGAGGGGGGTGAATTTTTTTGAACCAGGCTGGTTTAGCCGCTGTGATTTTTTAAAGTTCATGCATATCTAATGAAGAAGGCGGGCTTTACGCGCCGGAAATGTCAGGGCGCAGCCATACACCTACGAGTGGGCGGTAACCATAGAGACAACGACGGCAGTACGTCAGCAAAAGGCCGCCCCAAAGTCGCCCTCCCCCCGCCTCCCCACCGATGGGGGAGTGGTGGGGGCTAACCCGCGGCCATTTTGAATTCTCCATGACTGAGCCGCATTATCATGAATGGGGCGGAGCGACAACCGTCTGTCCACTATTTTTATGTCTATGGTTCAGACTGAGAGGGTCGAGTGGTGCACAGTGCCACTGTCCAGAGCATTCGGTTATAGTTACAGCAGCTTTTTTGTTTGTTTTTTTTAGATGCCATTTGATTGGTTAACATTTGTTTTTCACTATGTAGCGTAGAAATAAAACTATATAGAAAAAGTAATATTATTAATGAAAGAATGGAACAGGTCATTAATGGTATGTTTTTTAGGGGAACAAAATTACAAATGAGTGAATGCTTCAAAACATGTGAAGCACAATATGTGGTCTGTGCATGTGCCGCTGTGTGCTCGTGATGCAAGGCTCTCGTTGGACTTTTGACTTTTCACATTTGCTATGGATTGAAACAAAATCAGATTTTACCAGGGCTGTATCTTTTATGTGTATGATCCTCGGAGGGTAAGACCAGGTGTGTGTGAGATTTAAAAGGCAAGGTGACATCCAACAAAGGATTATGGCTAAGCTGATTATTTAAAAAAGATGTCATGCTAATGTGTGCCAAAGTCTACGCTGAGTGAACTGGCATTTTATTTCTTTATTATTTTTTAGAAGCAGCTGGTTTGTGTAAAATGAAGCAGGGACAGGATTCTGGTATAACAGAAATGGTTTTATTCGATGCAATCCGTCATTCTTCCAGGAGTGTTCTGTCGTAGAAAAGGTTTCAGGGGTTGTCATCCGGACGCTGCTTTGAAAATCGAGACAGCGTCCGGATGACAACCCCTGAAACCTTTTCTACGATAAATGGTTTCACTTTAGGGTGAAACGAGACATAAATCCCAAAAGATGGTCCTGTGTACAAAGTCCTTTTTGCATATTCAAGTTGAGAATGGAAATACTCGGTATGTTCTAATTCTATTCTTTCATTTGGAGAAACGCTGGACGTAAACAAAGGTAACTGGCCTTCAAAATAAAAGCTCAAAGATAATGTACTACTAGAATAAGGACGAGAATACTAGAGGATTAGAAGACTTGGCCTAAATATGTTGTGATCAAATGTTGAATTAGGACAGTCTTTTCACCTTATTCTGCCCATTTCTGCCTCTTTTTATGTTTATGATCCGTACTCTTGTAGTAAAGGGGCTTCCTGTTTGACGCTAACGGTGTTCACGAAAAAATGGCCAAACAAGGAAAAGTAGATTGATTTGCCTTAAATGTTTAATGTACACGTGCAAAAATAAGTCACACTGCACCGATTTCCTGGACGGCCTGAAAATGGCTTTTTAGTCTGTGTTGAACTTATTTTTGGTTGAGCTCGTCTGCTCCATGTAAACTACAACGGAAAAAGAGGGCGGCGCCCACGACAACTTCAGGAATAAAGTGAATAACAGTCTGTATACTGTACTGTATAGACACACAACTGGTCTGAGGTCAGATCCCTGAACAGCTGTGCTCCGAGACACTGCTGCAGACAGGGGCAGGCAGCTGTAGACAGGTGCAGGCAGGAGCAGACAGGGGAAGGCAGCTGTAGACAGGTGCAGACAGGAGCAGACAGGTGCAGACTGGCCGAGCTTTGCTTCTGTACTATTCCTTATGTTTATGCACACTTTGCACACATACACCTGGAGAATATTTAAATCATTGAGTCAAAGTCTATGTTTCCTTTGACTCCTTCCTGCCTGATCTCTGGTAACATGTCCTGAACTCACAACTTTGCTGCTTTACTGTTTTTGATTAAACATGGTTTAGGTATTAGTATTAGTAGTTCATGTTTTCTTAAAGGAAACCTATTCTACTACAGTGACTTGTTAACTCTGTTCTAACAATGTTCCATCATCAAAATCATTTGAATGGAAATGCATTCACGCTGTTTTGAGGAATGTTTATTCCTATTAAAATCCTCTCCCTCTGACCGTCCAAAACACTTCCTGCTGAACTCCGTATCTGGGACGTATTTTCAGATCACATACTTCACTTATCCCAGAATCTTCTTCTGTTTTAAGTCCTTAAATCATCACAAACTCGTTCTGAGCATTTCTTCCGTCTAAACATGATAACCGTTGCTTGCTAGCTTGATAACTATGAGTAGCACATTCACTTCTAGAAATAATACAGCTAAGTGCTTGGCACCATCTACTGGCTGGATCCAAGTGTCTTTCCAGACTCCTGAGAAAATCTTTAATTATTTAATAATAAACATTTTTTTTTTTTTTTGTTTCAAAACAAGAGATGGCAAATTAAAAGTACTCAAGGGTGTGTTTAAAGGATAAAACAATACAAGAAATGCATAATATTTTTCCTTTAAAATCATTTGTAATACAAACTTTTCCATTTTCCATTTCCATTTCATAAGTATTGAGGTGTCTGTACTATTGAAAAATAAAGAAAAAAGCCATTAAGCAACATGACTTCTATGCATTTACAGTTTGTTGTGAACACAGTGTGACCGCAGCAATGCTCAGAATGAGTTTTGTGATGGTTTATGGATTTAAACACTGAAGAGAAGTCTGGATTACCTGTGATGTAACAAAGACATATTCATTTTCCCACAAGATTCTTACATGGGGTGCATTTATGACAGTTATTTGTTCACACTCCATTAACTTTTTTTTATTATAACTGAGTGGTAACAATCTACAAATGGACATCTCCCAACATTCGAAAGCTTTAATAAACCCAATCAGTGCGTGCTGTCTGAACAAATGACTAAATTGTCTGGTGTTAAATTGAAAGAGAAGGGCCTCTTATCTCGTCAGTGATTGTAGATGGTTCTTATCAGATATGTGCGTCAGAAATGGAACACACAGAACAAAGGAGACAGATGAGGCGCTGACCCTAAAAATGAATAATCATATCAAAAGGAATTGTTATCTCAGACTTTGGGAAGTGCAAGAAAGTTCAAAGAGGTTTCTCGCAAAGTTTTATTTCTTGTGTTTCATCTTAAAATAACAAGTAGGAAAAGGCTGTTGCAATAGGCCCTCATGAGGCGCTGGGGCAGTTCAAAAGTTTGTTTCAACTTAGCAGTAGATTGTTGCTAACTTGTGAATATGTTTTAATTAGGAGTGTTGATGGTTAACCGATTAGCCGATAAACCAGGACTAAACACTTTACCGAGTCAAGACGTCTTTTCTTTGGGCGCCTAATCAAGCCCCCCCATGCAACTGCGACGAGTGAAAACAACTCCAAAATAGTGGTTTTATCCCAATAAGATGGAGCAAACCTGAGACACTGCAATATTTATGAACTAATATTAATCTGACGTGGTTGATTTGACTTGGATTTCCCGTTGGTGGAGAAAACAGACAGCTTTTTGCAAAACTATCGATCTTTTACCTGCACAAGCTAAAGGTAAGCGGCTAACTGTCCTCTGGTTCGTCCAACTTTCCCATCAACAATATTTAACATTTTAGTTCAACTGTAGTCTATTCATAGCTGTTCACATGTTTTTTCTCTTTTCCATGTTTCTTGGGAAGTGGAGACTGTTTCAGACACTGCCCCCATCTCACCCTGTGCCTGGAGGAACTCTCTCTGCACTAGATGAACTGCTCCTCATGTGCCTGGAGGAACTCTCTCTACAGCAGATGATCCTCCTTCCTTCCTCTTGATGGTTCTGGTCCAAGTGGATGTGTCAGTCCTGGTCCATCTGCCTCTGTCCGTCTGTGGCAGTAGGATCTCTCCTTCATGTGGTTCTCTCTGAGGTTTACACTTTTTCCCACAGGGTTTTTCCTTGAGGGAAGGAGGGTCCAGGATAGGGGGCGCTCTGGGACATTTATCCATTTGATCAATTCTCTTGAACATTGTTTATTTAATCTGTTTTCTACCTGTGGCCCATCGAGGAAATTGTTGTTGTGATTTTGGACGCTACAAAAATAAATTGAATTGAATTAACGGCTGATTAGCGTCTCATGCAGTCCCTTCAGTAATAACAGATTGAACTCGTGTAAACACTGTGCAGCCAGTAGAGGGCTGTAGCCAGTAGATGTTCATTTTGTTTTTTTATAAACATTAAGTAAACTTAATGTTCTCAAGGCTCCTGTTTAAAGGCTAATAACAATAGAAAAAAAGCATAATATTTTTCCTTTAATATTTTCTGTGACGTCTGTAACAGACAATATTTTACTAGTTTGTTAATTTCACCAGTAGACGGCGCTGATGTACTTAGAATATGTGTAAGAAAATATAGTTTCCTTTTATACATTTTTAGGCTTATTTTCCTATTATTTATGTGACATTTATAAGGCTACAAGAGCAATAATATTTCATTTTGAGCGAGATTGAAAATGTTAAATTTTTAACACCGCTTCATTTAAGACCGCTTTTATAAGACCGTTTCATATTTTAAGGTCGCAAAAACAACTTCCTGTCTTCCGGTTCACCATGAGGCAGACGTTGAAGTCGGACCAACACAGTACTAATTAAGAAGTAATTAACAAAGTAAATTAAGTTTCCAGTTGACCGGTTTGTTTACTAGCAGGCCAGAGTGGTATGTATATGTTTTATTTTATTTGTTTGTTAGTTCTGCAGTGTGAGCCTTGCAGGCGTTCTACTGAAAGGAAAAAAGACAGAATAATACCAGTGTCTAAGAATAAATCTGTATCATTTGCTTGTTCAAACAGTTGTATAAGTCTTTTACCATTGTTGAGTAAAATAATGGAAAAGGGTTGTTTCTGATCAAATGAAAAACTACAAATGGATTCCTCACAGATGTTCAGCAGGACTATAGACGGGTCACTCTGCTGCCACAGCACTGACACACGACAGACAAATGGACCTGAAGAATATTGTCGGAGCAGTAATGTTGGATTTTTCTGCTGCTTTTGATATTATTATTGTTATGTGTTATGGTTTTGAAATGCCATCTATGCATCTTCTTAAAATGAATGGTACATGGTTAGTATATTAGACAAGTGCAGGAAACAAAACAGCTGGGCATGACACTAATAAACTGAATGGAAACAGCAGCTAAATAACATCTGCATCAAAATGGGTGGTGCATTAGCTTCTATTGAAAGATGTGCACCTTCTTTAAACCAGTGTGCACTAAAACTGATCACACAGGTACTGCTGTTTAGATTATTATCCCACAGTTTGGTCAAATGCAAATTCTGACCTGATTGAAAAACTACAAAAGATCCACAGAGCAGCACGCATAGTACTGAAAAGAAATCATAGAGCAAGGACCGGCCGTCATATTCTTTGCTTACTTTTATTAGAAATGTTTCACAAATGTAAACTCCTACACGCTGTACAAACATCTTGACTTCAGTAAAACCATGTGTCCAGCACCAGGCCTGCAGTGGGAGGGAACTTTACCAAAAGGGAATTCAAATTCTCTTAAACGAACAGTACTTTATAGAGGCATGCATGAGTGGAATCAGAATGCACAACAAATGTCACAAATTGGCAGTAAAATCATATCGCAGAGCGGTTAGAGCTCCTGCCTCCTGAGATCGTGGGTTCAATTTCCGGACCAAACCAACATCACACGATCTTTTTGGGTTGAGTCTGCATGTTCTCCCCGTGTTACTGTGGGTTCTCCCCGGCTTCCTCCCGCCGTCCAAACACATGCATGTGTCATTAATGGGCTAATGGGTCATTAATTGGTAACTCTAAATTGCCCGTAGTGTCTGAATCTGAGAGTGAATGGTTATCTGTTCATGTCTCTGTGACGAGTTGGCCACTGTCCAGGGGATAGGCCCAAAGTCAATGGGATAGGCTTCAGTCACCCACGACCCCTAACGGGAACAAGCAGTAGAAATGAATAAAATAATATTTGAGTTGTGAAGATAAGAGCAGTGTTTGAACGAATACAAATGATTATAAGTGTCAGCCTAAGAGTATTGTTAGTATTATTATGTTCAGTGGAAGTACAAGCACTATTGAAAGATCACTGTATTTTTACTGTCATTGTCAGTTATTGTATTTTTTTTTAAATAGGTCCCTAGGAAGAATAATGTGGCTCCTAATAATAAATAAACAAACAAACAAGCTGTAACGAAGTTTTAAAATGCAAAGAACAGTCCAAATGAACTGTTTCTCTCATGTTTGTGGACAAGCCGACATGACGTCTTTTTCCTACAGATATTGTGTTGAATGAGGTGCCACATCCTCGCCCGCTCAGGACAGGGCGGCGCTCTGTGCCGCTGCTGTCAGTGCGTGCTCCTGCTGTTGGAACACTCTGATGTGAGTGTGAGGCTGACACAGTCATGGTCTAATCTGAACTGCACACTCATAATGAGAACCTGTCATCACCTGCCGCCCCTGTCACAGACTCAGAGCAAGTGTCGCCGTAACTCCATTCCACATCCTGTTCCACACGACTGCGTCTCCATCACAGAGCGTCCTCCACGGGGCACTCAAAGGCATTAAAGTCATTAAATGAATTTTGCCAAAAACAATGCATTAAAAAGGATTAAGTTCAATCCGCACAGGCATTAAATCTAAAAAACATTTTGAAAAAAAGATTTATCCATCAGAACATTAACTATAAAGGTAATAAAAATAAGAACAAATAATGATTGCTGTCCGCGTCTCCCCAGAGCCGCAGTATCAACCAATCAGACCTACTTGTCCAGGACAATCAAATGTAATTTTTTTCTTTCTTTATTCGTTTATTAGGACAGTGTACAGTTACATTAAGCACAATGGCAGAGATGCTTGTACCAGATTCTAGCTTCACAGCTAATTTCCATCTGTAGTCCTCAGGGGGAGGGGTCAACAAGAATTATTTACATATTTACAACAATTAAAAAAGCCACAACCCTTGTTGCTTCCACATGCAGCATCTTTCCAATCTCACCAACTCATACAACATATTCATGCACTCGTTAAACACATTCTCTATACAGTCAACGTTTGCATTTCAATCATTCTTAATTGTGCGTACATGTTTGCTTTTCTAAAAACCATGCTTTCACCTCTGTATTAAAGGCTGAAAGACTATTTAAGCTCAACAACTCAGATGGGAGCGCATTCCATTGTTTAACACCCCTAAATGAAAACGCAGATTGAGCAAAAGCAGTTCTGCATTTAGGGATGTTACACAATCCTCTTGTGGTACCTCGGGTTACTCTTGAAGCCGTATCTGCCGACAGCTGGATGAATTCTTTGAGTGATGGAGGGGCCAGGTTATGGACTATCTTGAAGATTAATTGGACATAGGAGAAGGAGACAATATTATCAAAGTTTAACTCCCTTTTTAATCCCAGATGTACTGGATTTATTGAAACTAGTTGTTAATAACTAACTAATGTTGATAATGTTAATTAAATCATCTAAGAAGTAAAAGCTAGGGTTCAAAACAAGCATTTGCATGAGTTCAATTTCATGTAAATTAGCCTCTGAATACAGTTGTATGAAAAAGTTTGGGCACCCCTGATCATTTTCAAGATTTTCCTTTATAAATCATTGGTTGTTCGGATCAGCAGTTTCAGTTAAATATATCATGTAGCAGACAAACACGGTGATATTGGAGAAGTGAAATGAAGTTTATAGGATTTACAGAAAGTGTGCAATAATTACTTAAACAAAAGTAGGCAGGTGAAGAAGATGGTATTGCATGTAATCTTCTCTTGACCAACATAATAATGCCTGTTATTCAACCTGCCATCACTAGTATAACCGTGCAGTGTGCTGTGTCTGTGTGTTTCCTGAACCCTCTGGCTCCAGATGAGCCTCATCATATGTGGCCAGTCGGGGAAATGCATGTCATTTTGCTTTAGGGGGCATTGGCGCTAGCCCCTCCCCTCAGGGCTCAGGGTCAGGTCTGTGTGAGTGTGTGAGTGGGTGAGTGGGTGAGTGTGTGAGTGTAAGCTACAGGAGGCCCACAGAATGGTCAGAGACAGTGTTTGACTCTTACATCACATGTATTTGTAAGAACAGCAGAGTATTAGCTACATGAGCTCTAAACCTGCTCCTCCAGACACTAGTGTATTGAAAATTACATACAGTACTATTTCAAAATGGCAAAAAAAAGTTTGTGTGGGTGAATCTTTATGAATCTTTATGGATTAGTGCAGGGAAGTGGGGGAGGAGGCATTTGAGTTTTGAATGAGGTATTTCTAAGAGACTGGTACATTGTGCTGTGGCATCAAGAATGACATTTATGATCAGATTTACACAGTTATGGTTTAGAAACAGTCAAAGTAAAGTTGACAGTTTGGGGGTCAAATCATCTTGTGTAAGATGACCCAAAGGGGATGGGCGTCACTGTGAGGCAAAAGAACAGAATGAACCTTTTTTTTTTACATTGTTTGAATGGATGATATGAAAATGCAGTAGGCCTATGTAAGGTCATTTTCTGTTGCTTCTGTTTTGTTTTTTTATGTGGTGTGTTGATTAAAACATTGAAGTGGTGCATCCAGATTGTGTCACTTTGACTGGAGTGAAGGGCTATTTCAAGTGAAAGTTCAAAATGGGCTTTTGACGTTAACACGGTTCATGTGGTTGAACAGAGTCCTCTGCATTTACTACATTTTTGTTGTAATCTGTTGCCAGGTGGCTTGAAATAATTAAACATAATTTCAATCAGGACAATAAATACAAGAAAATAAGTGCAATCAAAAAAAAAAAAAAGTGGGACGAGATTGTACTGATTCCTATTCCTGTGTTAATTGAAGACATTGTTGTTGTTTTTGCTGTAGATAAACATGTTTCGATTAAGGGCCATAGTTTAAAATTGGCTGTGGACCCTCAAAACCCTTTCATGACATTATAATAGAACAACAGTGTTATTCCATTCTGTTTGGGCTTGTGTTTAATCCACATTTTCTTTAAGCCTGCATTACACAAATTAAGCATACATTAAAATCAAAAGTAATCCTGCTCGTGCAAATGTGCCGGAGCAGAAACACGAGCAGCAGTTCTGTCCCTCACGTGGTCTCCTGCTCGCTCCTGGAGCCTGATGGGATGTGGTGGCACTTCAGCAGCTTCATCCTCCAAGTGGACAACATCGTCGAGAGTCAAACACCCAATAATCTCAGGTGTGAAGGCGGGGCTCACTTCTGAGGCCTTGCTGAGTGTGGCCCACCAGCGGCCTTTAAAGCCCGCTCCTCTTGCATGGTGCGCATTGAAGTGCTCTTGTATTTGTCCATGCAGCGGATTCTTGTACGGTGTTAAAATTGCTATTGGTGCCTCCAGACAGAGATGGGCCCCATCGGTCAATAAATAACGGCCTGGTGAAGGATAAAGGGCTTCGGTGAAGGGGCTGTTTTGGAGCACTCTGGCATTATTTACTGATCCCAGATAGCCAACAAATAGATCGATAAAGCGGCCCTCGGCGTCACAAACAGCTTGGACCTGAATCAGTGCCGCTGCTCTCATTACGCACATAACACGCAGTGCGTGGGGCACCAAGTGCTCTGAGGGCCACCAGGTTCACCAGGCAGTTTGGATTGAATGACAGAATAGATTTGTGCAGCAGCTAAACTGTTCCTTTTCCAAACAAACAGGCGCCTTCAGTAGGCTTTAGTTCTGTATCATTTCAAAACAAATAGGACTCGTGCTTTGTTGCTCGCTCGCCCTTGCACTTTTGCTCTCTCGCTCTCTCCAAAACGAGTTTGAGACGTGCACGAGCAGCTCTACTGTACAGTTTAAAAAGACTTAGAGCAGGGGCCCAATGTGGAGCAGGTTCCACATGGACCAAAAGGGCTTTAGTTTATGAAAACCAGCCTCATCCACAGTGAAAAGCGCAGTGAACTGTTGAGCCGACATCGCGGAGTGCAAAGTCAATGTGCTCCAATTTGCAAATGTCTATATCATGTTTCTAAAAATGCAACAGAAAGCGTGTATAGTTTTTTTTACCTGTAGTGTTCTCTTTGCTTTGATCTGTCACAGAAGAGCAGGAGAAGTGCTGCGTGTGACGCTCAAACATGGGCGGAGCAGGTAAATGTAGGGACTGTGGGGGAGTTGGTGGAGGTGGGGAGGAAAAAGGGATAAGGATTTGGTTTCGGGAAGTGACACCAGGGGCCACAGGGGGCAGCAGTGGCCTCTTCTCTAGTATGAATGTGGTCTGTAAGTGATTGAAGGCACAAATATGGCATATGGGGGAAAGAAAGTCCTTGATGAGCAAAGAAGGAGAATGTCCACTGAGGGAAAAATGACTAGAGTTTGACAAAAAGCCTAAGTGTTCACCATGAATGTAGAGTGAACAATCTGGCAGAGATGGAGAGGAGGAAGCTTTAAAACTGCTGCTGGTGATTAATGGATAGAGTGCAGGGTGTTCCAGTGAGACCAGGAACACAAGTGCACTGACTTTATGACAACAATTGAAGACAATTTAATAATATGCATTTTGTGCATAAGTGGTCTATATCATCTCAAGATCAAATTAAAAAAACGTTTGAAAAAATATTAATCTTCCATTGTTTTACAGCCTAATGAATATATATGTACAAAAATGTGCACCAGCTCCACAAGTGCTCCAGAGGGTTACAATCCTCCAGTGTGCAGCCAGCTTTGGCCGCACTATACATACAATCGTACATTTGAGTTCTTGGTTGTGCTTTTAGAATGTTGACGTGCAGAAACAAACATCTCAACCGGTCAGTTGCACCCACAAAGCGTCATCATAGGTCCTCACCAGCCTTGGCTTTTTTGTCATTAGTCCAGAGGTGTGAACCATATGAAACACAAGAGTATTTGTCTGAGCAGCCAGTGTTCTACTTTGTCTATAAATATCATCATCTGCATTGTCTGAAGTGTGATTCATTCATTTAACATGCTTGATCTACGACTCTTTCCTATTTTAAGATAAACGCTGCAATTGTACCCTTACATGTCATGCACAGAAATGTCGATCCTTCTGACCACTGGCTGCTCCCCAAACAAACAAAAGTCAAACTGTATAATGCACCAATGGTATCCTCTGAAGGCAGACGTGCACTTGAGTAATGGAGATGTTCAGGCTATGCTAAACAGGAGCTAACACTGATTTACTACGCCCTGTTTGCAGATTGATTGCCTACAATTTGATTACACCTAATGAATAACAATGGTGGATCATAATACTTTGGGTTAGTCATGGTTTAAAAAAAGTGTTCCAGTTGTACAATCCTATTTTAGACATGTGTAAAGTCCACTTTAAACCAAGAATAGTCCTGTCCTGCTGGAGACCGTAAAGCAACATATTTACTTAGGTGTCTAAAAGCTAAGGGTTTGGGTTTTTACTGTCTTAAAGAGGAAGGAGAAAAAACAAAGTAGTCAATTTTCCCGATATTTTGCATGAGATAAGATGAGATATGATAATAAATTAAAATGACATGCACAGATACAATGTAAAAGCATCTATTCAGGTGCAAATGAGACCACAGTGTTTTCTCTGCATCTGTTTATGGAGCGCTTTATTCTGTGAGAAGCAGGAAGTGTGCCGTTAGCATGCTAATGATTGTTAGCTTTACCGTGATGGTCTGTCACCATGGATCTATTAAAGGTTGAATGGAGGATTTCTAGCCGATTTGAAAATCTGCGACTGTTAGTCCTTTTTTTGAAAAAGCGCATGCACAGGTTCCCCCTCCCTCCCTCCCCGTTTCTCCTGACTGAACACCTACCAAACCTCGTGCACGAGCACGCCCAGCAGCACTGCTCCGTGTGCATTTGTTTACAAGACGATTGGTGACGCTTTCTCACGACAACCTCCGCGAAGAAGATTTAAAAACTTTCAAAATGTATAAAAAAATAAAAAAAAGAGTCAGATAAACAGTTACCTGTCTAGCAGAAACTTTGCAACGGAGGCATCAGTTGGAAGCCTGTTTTGCACTTTCAACGCTCGCCAGCGCGTAAACGATTCCCCCAGAATAACACGCCTTTTGTTTCTTTCCTCTGCAGACTTTTGTCTCTTCTGTGAAAGCTCCAAAACAGTCTTTCTCTTTCGTCCCTCAGCCATTTCGGTACTTCGCGGATGAAAGTTTAGACCTACAATGACGGAACTCGCCGCTAACCTCCTGCTACATAAACACACTAGCATATCAACCACGCATGTGCGGCCAGGGGAGCGAGCGTTTCCCCTGGACGAGCCTGCCGGCGTGCACTAGCACCAGAGAATGATTGACACCTGAGCGGACCAGTTATTTGTGCTACCCACGAGGAAATTAGATTCTGATTTGTTGCCCAAAATCCTCCATTCAACCTTTAATTAAACTGGATAAGACCCACCCCTCTGTCTGCGAGCCAGATGGATTAGAGCCCGTGTGAGGTAGAAAATAGAAGAGAAGGAAATGTTCTTTAATTTTTAATTGTTTCTAAAGTCAAGTCAAGTCAAGTGACGTCAAACGATGTCACAGCAAACATGTGCGAGCCGCGTGAACGAGCCACGTGAACGAGCCACATCAACGAGCCACATCAACGAGGACGTGGGACGATACAGACAGAAGCACGTGGACATGGCTGGACTAAAGACACCTGTAAGTTGTATTTTATTTCATTTCAGTCACTTTCACATATGAACCGATTCCTTAATTTATTATATAATTTTGCTTGCTTGGTAATATTATTTTGATGCAACACGTTTTTGAGTGCTCTGCAAAAAGTTATATCTAGTACAAATTTATTGGATTGTTGGGAATATATATATATATATATATATATATATATATATATATATATATATATATATATATATAGTGTTGTGCAGTGCAGTCATTAAGTATATCATCGATAATTAAAACTAATAGCTGAAAAAGAGATATTAAAATATTGTGCAAAAATTAAAGCGAGATATTCATTTTTGCCACAATTACACATCTTATTCCAATGGTAGATTGTTTTAACTATAGACCAGGAAACTCTACTGAATCAATATAATATTTTCTGAATTTAAGATAATTATTGCAGTGTTAAACTGTTAAATCCAATGATTTTAGCTGATTTTAACTGGTGTAGAGGAACTTAAGATTTCTATATAAGCAACACAACCTTCAGCCACCAACTGGACCACATTATATCCAGTAATAAAAGTGAGCAGCCCTATTCCAACTCCTATCACAAGTCTGAGACAGGTCACGTACCCGAAATTCTGCAGAAAATGAGCCAAACCACCTCGAGCACACCTCCAGTCTAGACTATCACCATGGTTACACGCTTTTTGGAACATACCGTTTTGACCAGTTTGTTATTTGCACCGTATTGTCGAGACTATTTCACGTCAGCCTGCTCCGGACACAAAAAACACCAAACAGAGAGCTTCCTCTGTCCACAGCCTGTTTCATGATCTGGACACGTGTACACACCAGGGCTGTTCAACTGAAGACCACATCAGGCCCTCCAAGGACATCATCTGGCCCTCAACCCATTTCTCTTGTTATTGGTTCAATCATGGTTTAGACCTGGTTTAGTTTTGTTTAGTCCTGGTTTAATCTTGGTTTCGTCCTGGTTTAGTGCTGGTTTCGTCCTGATTAAGACTGCACCCAAAAAAGTCAGGTAGGCCAGCTTTAAGTGCATAAAATCGGCCTGAAGCGAAACTTTTATGCGAATTACGGGTTCTAAATGTGATATTTTGTGTTTCCACCTCCGATACTTATGGTGGAATGGTGCTATAAGGTGGTGCAAACACAGTCAATCAAACACAGATAGATCCACAACATTAGATTATGCACTTGGATTCTCTCACGGTGGATGCTCTGGACGCCTTGCTGTCTTGGCAGGATTTGCCTTGATTGTGAAAACAGAAATCAAGAAATTCAAACCGCATCCATTTTTTTTTCTCATGAGACCAAATCTGAAGGTTTAGACCAAAGACCGTGACACGATCCACGCCAAAAAACAAACTGTCGTGTTGCATTTTCCACACAGTCGCATCCTCTTGGACTGTCCTTATTCCGTCGTGTCACAGAAAGGACAGGATCGGCGATGTACAAATTGGCGTTATTTTACAAGATGAAAAGTCTTTATATTTCGTAAACCTATGTCACACTGAGTAGATGTCGCAACCTTTGACAAACGTGACACACAGACGACCATCATTGTGAAAGGGTTGTGCTGTTTGGTTTGTAGTGATGGGTTCTTTCTCTAAATGAACAAAAGACTGAAAAAAATAAAATGGTTCCAATTGGATCCAGGGATAGAATAAATGAAGGTTACATAAAGACAAAACGAGCACATGTAAGCGGTGGACCAGCGAGCTTTATGGTGCAGTTGAAAGAATCTGTTCTCAGCCGACATGAGCTACACTGTAAAACATACAGCCTCATTTAGTTAAAGCTGGGGTACCTGACTTGACTACAATGTAAAAGAATCACTTTATGACAAAAATTAGGCGGCTGCATGTTGTTTGTATCTAACAATAAAGTATTTCATGTCTCGTCAACCCAGAAATAAGAGCTGAAAGCAGCGCTCTGATTGGATGTTCTTGAGGCGGTAGCAATAGTTTCACTTTGCCGTCTAAAAAAAAGCTGTTCTAAAGCGAAAGAAAATAAATGCGTCTGGAAATTAACAATTAGCCAAAGGGTTTATGAGAGCTAAGGACGAGTTAGAAACATTTAAATATTCTGGTTTTGTTTTGTGAAAAATAGGTAACCCAGCTTTAAAGGAACATTTGTTTTTAGCCTTTAAACATTGGTCTTGAGTACCTTACGTTTGGCATCTCATGTTTTAGAACTAAAAAAAAAAAGATTTAAAAGATTTATAAAAAACAAAATGAGCATCTGTATCTTGGCTGTTTCTCCAGAGCACTTACTGACTTTAGGCGCCATCTACTGGCTGCATAGCGCTTACACATGGTAAACATATTACTCAAGTTTTTGTGAAGAAATGAGAGTTAGCCTAGCAGTTTGTAGTGTTTAGAGGCAGAAATGCTCACATCGAGTCTGCCGATTATTTATGGACTTAACCAGCAGAAGATTCTGGGATAAATGACGCCAGTTATCAGAAAACGCCATCGAGGGAGTTCACGGGGAAGTGTTTTTGACAGTCGGAAGGAGAAGACTTTCTAACCAGGAGTCATCAAAATAGTGTGAATGAAGATAAATGAAGACAAAAATGTATGTTTTTGATGACGGAACATTGTTAGAACATGGTTAAAAGCTCTACAAAGTCTATTTAAATAGCAAATAATGGCCCTTCAGCTTTCTTGTGTCAGTTTGGAACCACTCAACTAGCCATTCTTTATACCAGAGGGGGGTAAACTAAGGCCACATGTGGCGCTTTTAGCATTTTGATCTGGACCGTAAAGCATTTCACACAAATTTTGATGAGTTAAGTGGCACATTTGTCATTTTATAGTCACCACTAGAATAACACCAAACTTTGCATTGGCTAAAAAGAGTGACCAACGGCACTGTTCCCACTAAAATAAATAAAGGTAATGATTTTTGCTCTTCTGTTGTAGTTTTTGTATATTTTAGACATTAAGTCTGTGTGTACTAGCATGTGTGTAATATACTGTAGTCAACAACATCCAAACTGTAAATGGTCCGGGCCCCGGGCAAGTGTAAAAATCCAGTGTGGCCCTAGAGTCAAAACGTTTGCCCAGACCTGGTTTATACTGGAAAATATAAAAGAGTATATTCAACTAGAGGTTATGAGTTATGAGTTGAAAAAACAAAACAAATAATACAGAGCAGGGGAAAGTAACTAGTTTCACAGGCAACTCATGCAG
Organism: Rhinogobius similis; assembly: GCA_019453435.1. Taxonomy (NCBI): domain Eukaryota; kingdom Metazoa; phylum Chordata; class Actinopteri; order Gobiiformes; family Gobiidae; genus Rhinogobius; species Rhinogobius similis. The sequence goes on along the minus strand of CM033635.1, from coordinate 30,676,590 downwards.
ACTCTCATTGATTCAGTGTTTCCAGCCAGGTTTGGCACTAGTGGTTTCTAGTTCAAATGCCCTATTAAGTTTAACAGTGTACATTTAATACATCATCTAAATACATTTGTTGCCACTCGTGATTCTTGCATGTCTTGTGTTAAACTGTGTCTTTTGTCTGTTAAAAAACACAATGTGCGATGTTTCCTTTGCGATCAGCCAATAGCACGTCTCCAAACCATGACTGGAGGTGCTCAATGGGAGCGCAGTATGTAAGTGTGTAGCTGCATAAATATTTCTGCTTATGTGATAATGGTTTGGGGATTCAGTCTGTGCGTCTGTGTACTGTTTACTGTAAAAAAATAACCAAAAAAACAAAACGCTTAAAATTGTTATACAACTCAAGGCCCTGCTAAAATAATGTATGTTCTTTTATGAACATGATGAGCAGTCCTTCACAGAAACTCTGCGAATACCATACAAGTCCACAAAAGAACAGGGCTGATTTAATAAGTAGACAGGCCCTTTCTTGATCCCGAAGGAAGTTCAGATTCAGCTGCAGAAGAGTTTTCTCTGCACTTCTCAGTCTCCGTTGTGTCTCAGTCAAAGGTCTCAGGAGGATTGTCAGGTAGAGTCAGCAGATCTGTGTCAGTCTGAGGAGAGTAACATCCCTCAGGACAAAAGACGCCTCAGTGTCGAGCAGCATTACAGTGTCTCTCCTGTGTCCAGCAGCTCGGGCCTCACAGCCAGGTCCAGGTGCAGCAGGGGAACTCTGGAGGCACAACAGAAGACCTGTTATATATTAGCTAATCTTTCTGAACATAAACAGCCTTCACCATCTTCTTCCACATTAACATCATCTTCGTCTTCTTCCGCTTATCCGGGGCTGGGTCGCGGGGGCAGCAGTCTAAGCAGGGACTCCCAGACTTCCCTCACCCCAGACACCTCCTCCAGCTCCACCGGGGAGATCCTGAGGCGTTCCCAGGCCAGCCGAGAGACATAGTCCCTCCAGCATGTCCTGGGTCTACCCTCCCGAGGGAGGCGTCAAGGAGGCATCCAGATCAGATGCCCGAGCCACCTCAGCTGCTCCTCTCAATGTGGAGGAGCAGCGGCTCTACTCCGAGCTCCTCCCGTGTGGCTGAGCTCCTCTCTATCTCTAAGGGTGCACCCAGCCACCATGAGCAGAGGAAGCTAATTTCGACAATCATATCCACAATCTCGTCCTTTCGGTCATTACCCAAAGCTCATGACCATAGGTGAGGGCAGAACGTAGATTGAGGGTAAATCGAGAGCTTTGTCTTTCGACTCAGCTCTCTCTTCACCACTACGGTCCGATACAGCGCCCGCATCACTGCAGACGCTGCACCGATCCGCCTGTCAATCTCACGCTCCATCCTTCCCTCACTCGTGAACAAGACCCCGAGATACTTGAACTCCTCCATTTAAAGTAAGGACTCCCCACCCGTGTAGTTAACATTACACTGAGAAAAAATATATTTCTAATGTTTGCCCTGATGTTCACAATGAACACACTAAATCACATTAAACTGCACAAAATTACAAAAAGAGGATACTTTATGCATATTTTTAAAAAGTTTATTCAGCATCGAGTAACATGATATTAGTTCATGCCAAATATGTCACATATCAAATCAAATCAAATCAATTTATTTTTACAATGCCCAAAATCACAACAACAGTTGCCTCGATGGGCCACAGGTAACATATCAATAACTGAGTTCAATTGGGCTGTTTGGAGACATATTGTTTCTGTGGGAAGCGACAAGTGTTTACTTTTTGTACTTTGACTTTTTAATAAACATGAAATTGGGTCACAAATTTTGCCTGAAAGGTTTTTGTTTTGAGCGGTCAGCGCAGACAGTGAGGCTTTTAAACAGCTTTTTCACGACTTTACAACTTTTAACTGACAAAGACCTTCATCAAAGTCAGCGTTAAACGCTCTCCAATGCGACATTTAATACAATTTTCTACATAACTCACTACAACAAAACCACATTTGCGAACTTCTTTGGGGTTTACATTTGTTTACATCAGACCAGAATCAAGATGGCTGGGCGTGGCACAGGTCACATGTCTGACAGGAACAGATTAGATTAGTTTGTTTCCAATCAATCAATTTCTAGTCACATGCATTGTCGGTGTCAGTCATTTTTTTAGTATTATAGTTTTGTTATAGTTTTGGTTCTAATGCAAATGCAGAGTGATAAAAAACATTTGTGTTCTTTGCCGAGATATGAGTTCCTCAGAATACATGTCTGTGGTGTAGGAATGTCTTTATTTGAATATGTTGTGGCTTCCTCATTTATTTTAAGCCCTAAGTCTTGTGTTTTCAAGTTCAATTTGATGTATTATTTTCAACACTTCTCTTCTCTTGGTGACTAAATATTACCACAAGGCAAAAACCAGAAATACATTTGCTCATAAACTTGTGATAGTGTAACCAGCTGGACTGAAATAAAATGTTCTCTTATCTTATTTGGCAGTGGATTCCAGTACAATATGTTACTTGGAAATGATTAAAAAAAACTTAAATACCACTTGCTCTGAGTATCAATAAGCTTGTTCCTACACATCTGATTGTAATAATAGGTCTCATTACTTCGTTGAAAGCGGCGACACTCCATAATGTCTCCCCATTGTCTTGTGCCTTTTCAGCCACTCGAGTGCACCAGGACGACGGCTGCTGAACAAAGACTGTAAATTGCCTCGTCGCTTTGTAATTACGTCAAAGATGTGTGCGATGCTGAAACCTCCGATACTTTTTCCTCCCATCCAGGCTGCATGGAAACATCAGTCTGCCCTCGCTGATTAGAGGTCCTCCAAACCCGGGTGATTTGGACCAGAGGTTGGCCTCCTGCGTCATGCAATCTCCACTCTGTAAGAGCACATGCCGAGATGCCGAAGCCACTCTCATTATACGCATTGTGCCGAGCCTGGTCACTAATGCAAAACTCAACGGGGAAAAAGAGTCATAGCATGATTTTCAAGCTAATTTCTTTTCACAGATTTTCATATTATTCTGGATACAATGGGGCCTGATGGTTCAAGGTGTAATTTTGATGGTGAGATCTGAATCTGCTGCCGGAGTATGCACATATATGCTAATCAGGGTTACTTGTGGGAAAGTGGTCGGAAAGTTCGGACTTGGAACATTATCAAAAGTGATTGGTTGAAACAGTTCATTTTGCTCTGGAACTGAGTCATGAGCTCTCAAGGTGCAGTTGTCAAACCTTAACGCGCAGTGCTAGTATGTTTCTAATATGTAGTTATTTTATTTTGGAAAATAGCCACCTGGCATTTCAACTTCTGATGGACATGGTTTGAGTAGCAGCATTTACACACAATCTTTTCATGTTGCATTAAAGTACACTTGTAACAGCAAAAGCAGATTTTAAGGTCAAAATCAAGCCAACTGTTTTGTTGCTAACCCAGAAGTAGCACAGATGAGCTGTAACCAGGGCCATAATGCAACCCCCCGTGTTGACCCCCTAAAGGTTGTGAGGCACTTAAAGGGGCAGTACCTGAGTTTTACTGTTGTGAAACGGGAAAAACAGAACTAGCTCCCGATTTTTTGCATGAAATAAATAAAATCTGTGTTGCCCCAGCATAGATACATGGTAAAAGAATTTATTGTGGTGAAAATGAGACCATAGATTTTACTCTGCATCTATATATAGAACAGGAAGTGTGTTGTTAGCATGCTAATGTTTGTTAGCTCTACCCAGGACGGTCCGTGATGCTTTGGGCTCAGAAACTCAGAAAGTGCTTCTAAACACATAGCTGTGAATTATGATACTGGCACTGCATAAGGTAAGGGGACTGATGTAAAGACTTTAACATGAACTAGTTCTGTTTTTCACGTTTCAAGACAATAAAAATCAGGTACAGGGCCTTTAAATTCATCCCTACAAAGAATACAGTTATTTAATCTTGCAAAGCAAAATGGATTCTCGAGTTCACAAACTCACGAGAATGCATCATGAACAAGACGAAGGTGAAGCACTCAAACAAACCAAAACTAATATGGCAAACGGAATTAACAGAATGGACTTCTATGTTTTTGAAAAATGTGTATTTCTTGATTGAAGATCAGTGAATTCATCAAGATACTTTGTAGAGCACAATTCATACAAAAAGTGCTTTACAACCATGAATAACCCATTAAAATCACATTACAATACAAATACAATTACAATACACAACTAAAAGCATAAGTAGTAATATTTAAATGTATTAAAGTATGTATTTAAATGTATTTAAAATAGTAAAATGTATAGTTCAGTCATATGCACAGCTAAACAGATCAGTTTTTAGTCTGGATTAAACATTGCCAGGGCAGAGGCCTGTCTCACACCTGAGGAAGGCTAGTCCAGATTTTAGCTCCAGAAAACTGAAACACTGACCAAAAGACGTCTGAGCTTTTCTCTGAACTGGATTTAACAAGAGTTTGATTTTGTTAATGCTCAATTAATGAAAGGAAATGTTAGTCTGAACGTTGCGTCTGCCCTGATGACTTTCAGCGAGAGCCGTCCCGACTATAAGAGTGAGGCACAAACCTGTCTAGTGTTAGCCATGTTAACAGATAATAGGAATTAGCTTTAAACAAACTATCTATTATTCACAGTTTGAACAGTGCTCGGATTGTATAGTGTAGAGCTCATTATCACCTCAGGGATAACTGTCTAACCTCTTATACTGGGTTATTTGATTTGAATAATAGAAGTTATTATACACTAGACCCTTTTCACGTTAGCACTAGTTCCAGTTACTGTAAGAAGTGTGGATCGTCAAATCTGGCTCCATTCATTGTCTGTGGGACTGAGCCGAGTCTTGCAAGAAAAAAATCTAATTAAAAAAGTTCTGACGACGAAGAGCAAGTAACAGTTGTACAATCACTGCAACATGTTAAAACCTTTATGTGCAATGTCAATATGTCACCAGGAGAAATCTGTGTGTCCATAAAAGAAGTGTTTTTGTCTCAAAGCTAAAGGCTAACACAAATGAACTCAAATATGAAGCAGACAAACTTGATACAAAAAAAAAAACATAGAATGCCAACGTGAGTGTTTCTGTGAAGAGGTTAGTTCAGTTTGCGGTGTTATTATAACATTATAAATGAAATAAAATCACAATGACAACAATCACAGTGCAGTGGTTTGGCTCCTCACCTCACAGCAAAAAGGTCCTGGGGTTGGCTCAATCACAGGTGCTCAAGACCAGCCCTCCAGGTGACCTACACCTTAACCTGTAACCAGTGATGGCAAATAAAGCATTTTAGCCATAATATTTAGTCTTACTCGCTGTGATGCAAAATTAACTTTGGTGCTTAGGTATTAACCATGTTATAACATGTTCCCTCATTGTAAACATTGTAGTTGTATTTAGCTTAAAGGTCCCATAGTTTGTTATATTTCCTGTTTGAACCACCGTCTCTTGAACTTCCACAGAAATAGAAAAAGACTAGCTTAGCCTGGCTCTCTCGGCTTCTAACTTGTGTCCGCCGCTCTGTGACTTGTTTCCACTCGCCGAGTTTGTTTGTTTATCTTCCTGGTTGTTTGTTTCATTCAGCCAATCACATTCCGCCAAATGTGAAGTCATTGGCGAGGCCCATCTTTTGCAGCTTGGACAATTGCGCAATAAGTCTGTTTTCGAGCAACCAACATGAGTAACGGAAAATAAAAACGCTATTAAACATCACTGAGAACAAATACTTGAAAATAACTTGAATTCTAATGCAAAATAACAGGCCAGTCTTTTAAACGCAGTCATAAGAATGCTTTCCAACTGTCACCGACTGATGTGCTGTGGTGCTGTTAAATTAGAATACACAGCGAAAGGTCACACAGGTACTGCTTTGAGCTGTCAAACCACTATCCGCCGAAGAAAACTCTCTACGATTATTGGATTGTACTAACCTTTAATAAAACCTTTAGTGTCCTGGTGGCTACAGAACTTGGGCGGTCCCCTGTGCGTCTGAGAATAGCATGTCTGAGTGAGCCTATATAAAGATTAATTGCGACCTCAATCCAAGCTCAAATAAGGTTAACCAGAGCTGTGGTCACCTGGGGCCCGCTTATCAAACAACAACTCAAGACAACATTAGCATTCAATTAGCGCGGCACAGCAGCCTCTATTGGATACTGTCAATCTTGATCATCTCAGGAGAGAAGTGTGCAAGGAGACGCAGCCATTATCAAACGTTGCGGTGGAAACAAGGAATTAAGATGGGTTATTATGGGTAACAGTGTGCCTGCAACCTTGAGGGATGAAAAATTTATTAAAAAATAACATGTCGCTGCGAAAGGTGGTGATGTCAGTATAATTGTTTGGATTAACTTTGTTTGTAGGTTTTTAAAAGTGTTTTTTCATGTAATAAAGTTAAATCTGTTTTGCCTCATACAGATCAATTGCAAATGTAGCTTTCAAGGCCTCATTTATCAAGCATTTGCTCATCTAATTGAGCTAAAAAAGGAACTAAAGTCGGACGCAATTCTCTCACAGAGGCTAGAAAGGCCGCTGCACAGTGAGTGAATGAAATATCTAAAATGAGGCGCTTCACCAAAAATGGAGTCAGAGGAAACGCAAAGGAAGTTATTGTGAAGCTGCTGACTGATTATCACAACTACGAGAGCTACTGTGATATTAAAGTATGTTTGAGACAGATATTTGCGTAGTGCAGTTTGGCCACCGTCATGGCATTTGATTGTAATTTTAAATGCTTTAAAATGACCTTCTTCCAAACACTAAATATTAGTATCTCTACGTACTACGGTCTGGTGCTGCGTCCCACAGATATCCCACTGAACTGGAGCGTTTCATCAGCAGTGATCCATCAGTGTGGGCTCACGCGTCTGTCCCGTGTCCTTTTAAGTTCTACAAAGCGGACACTGCTGCGTGTGTGAGTGTCCTGGACGAGGAGGTGTCAGGTGTGCTCGTGTGTGTGTATTGAAGTCCAAAGTGAAAAGTATTTCCTCGTGATTCACCAGCGCTGGTTCACCTGGATCAGACTCACCTCCAGCCAAATGCTGTGTGTCATCTGAAGTTTTTGCGAGCGTTACTCTCACAGATATTCAATATAATATAATAATTTACTTTTACTGTAATTAAATTACAATGTTAGTACTTTAGTAGTGTAATGCATTACTTTGAAAATACTTGTAATTCAATTACAGTTACTAACAAAATACTCAGTTCGTAACTTTCAACACCAACAACATTGTTCAGGAAAAGAATGCAACCTTCTTCTGCAGGAAACAGCCTGAACAAGGAGCAGGCTGAATGTTCTCAAAGTGACTTCTACCGTCAGAAGAATGCCTCAGGAGTCAGAGATCAGCCGCTCATAGCAGCGTGTTATACTTTTCTATTGTTGGTGTTACGTCTTTTGAGACAATTTCTAAAACGTATTTGTTGTTTTCCTGTGTTCAGTTGTCATTAATAAAATGTAAAACTACATATTAGATTAATTTATACAATATTACAAATAAAGTAATGTAACTAAGTAATGTAAGTAATTACATTTTTTAAAAGTAATCTTTTTCAAAATAACTTACCCAACACTGCTCCTAACAATACCTTGTGTAACCAGGTCATATTTTATTACTGTATAATTACCCCAAATAGTCCTTTTGATTTGATCTGCTGTGCTGTCGTGGTCCTCCAGCCGCTCCCTCTGTATTTTATGTTTTCTCCATGTGCCCCTCTTGTGCACTTATATATGCAGGTATAAATCCGGGGGTCGTGACCTCCTCTTCCCTTTTCTGGCTAATATGTGAGCAATAATTTACCAATAACTTTATCTAGTCTCTCAAGGACTGGACTCAATCACAAACAACAATTGATAAAAATACAACTGAGGAAAAAAAATAGGGCCCTTCCTTAGTGTGGGCCTGGGGAAACCAGTACCCTTTACCCCCCCCCCCCCCCAGTCCGACGTCCCTGATAAGAGCAGAGGCACTCACACATTTGCACTCCCTGAGCTCTCATTTACATATCACTTTTGCAGAAAAAATACAGACATTTTCCAACAGTAAATCCTACACGCCCACAAACGTGCCATTTGTACTCTGCGTTAAGCACCTGGATTGATAAATGAAACCCCAAGTGTGAAAGTGACTGTGCTGTTTTAGTCACCATTTTGCCCCCCCCACCTCTCATTGCTACTGATCGGCACTTCCGTTGCTACACCATTTCCTATCGTTTGGATGAAGAACTAGAGAAAAGTCTTGCTGCCAAAATATTATATGAAGTGCTGATTTGTATAAAATGCTCAATGCTCCAAAACCAGTCAACAATGCACCGTTTCTCAGGGCGGCTTGAAAACGGCTTTGAATTCTTCTTCTGAAAACCCTAGCATGAGGACGCATTAGCCACGAACACCACATCTCCTTTTTCTTTCGTAATATCTATGGTTTTGTTAAGACACATGGTTCAGTTTTATTGGTATCTCTGCCCACTTAGTCCTGCCACTATTTTTACTACATGGTTACGGTGGCTTTAATTGTTTTGTGGTAATGGGATTTCTGTTCACGGTCACATTTATTGTTGAGTAGTTAGCTCAACAGCAGTGGGAAAGAACCTCCTAAAAAGGTGTAACATTGTGATTTGTGAGCCCCTGGTGTGTGTTTCTTGCTGGAAGTGGCCTCTGGCATCTTCAAGCTGCTTGGCCTTGAGTGACCATTTAGTCCTTCAGTTTGTCGCCGGTGCAGCTGGAGCCCCGTAATCACCTGAGTGCACTGGGAACAGGCTCTGCTTCTACTGCTGACACCTGCCATCGCCTTAGCCGCCACGCCATGTTACCGTCAGGTTGTATCCACGACATGCCACAATGTGATTTTATGATGGGGTTTTGGGGCCTTTTTGGGCTATCTCAGTTTTTGAAAGAAAGGTCTTGCCACATTTCTCTTTGGACTTTTTTGAGCTTTTAACCCTGTTCTAACAATGTGCCGTCATCAAAAACAGACCAGGAGTAGCATTCAGTTGCATTCATGCTGATTTGAGGAATGTTTATTCCAGTGTCAGACACACTTCCTGCTGAACTCCTTCTATCCATAACGTATTTTCAGATCAGATGTTACTTATCAGACAATATTCTGCTGTTTTTGGTCCTTAAATCATCACTAAACTCGTTCTGAGCATTACTGTGTCTAAACATGATAACTGCTGCAGCAAATCTGCATCAGAACTCCTTTTCGGCGCTAACTTCACTAGATTATATATAGTGCTGGCGCCATCTGCTGGCTGGATGCACTCAGTAAGTGTAATATTCTAGTGACTGATAACACGGGTAAAGGAAAGAATAAGAAACTTTTTTTGTTTTAAAACATGAGATGGCAAATTTAAGGCTAACAGCAATATAAAAAATGCTGAATATTTTTCCTTTAAAGCGGACGTTCAGAGAAGAGGAGTCCAGGGCCTGTTGGCTTCCGTCAGTCTGCCTCAGGGCAGCTGTGGCTACAGTCACTTACCACCACAGAGTGTGGAGTGAATGAATAATGACAGTGTAGAACTTTAAGAGGCTTCGACAAGACTGTGAAGCACATTAGTGTAAGGCATTATTAAACTGTCACATTGCATTTTCAAGTTTGATCACAAAAGTGAAAAGGCAGCGCTGTGTGTTTTTAGGGTCTGCACTTCTGTCCTGAATATCTGTTTGCCTCAGATATCTCCAGAAAAGCCTTCTTCAGTCACAAGTAAACACAAAAATGAAATGCAACATTTTGTCATAACATTCCAAGAGATTGAAATAAAAATACTTATTATAATAATTACATATTTTAATATTTTATGACAAGTGTAACTTTCTCTGAACCAAAACAGAGACAAAACTTCAGATGCTCCAGACACTGCACAGTTATTATTTTTTATCAAATTCTTTATAAAACAATAAAATATTCTGGAAGTAGAAAATACAATAATTATAAACAGTCATATTCATGTTAGCCCTGTGTTTAGAACGTCATAACTCTGGTGTGAACAAGACAGAAGGAAAAAAAATCCTTTGGTACACTTTACATTTCTGTTGCATTCAGTTCAGAGACAGAGACGGAAAAGAACAAAGTGTGACAGCATACCTGGTCTGTCCAATTTAGATTGATATTTTTGTTTTATATGTTTAAAATGTGTAAGAATAACTACTGTGCCCAGACAAATGCCAGGGGAGTTCGATCCCCCTCAGCAAATCACACCCGGACACACCTTTAAGACTCTTATCGTGAATGATCCCACTGCTCACTGTGAAACTACTGCGAGAAACTTCATCTGACTGCAATCAAGGAAGACTGTGATAGCTTTGGTTTCATATGGTCAGCTGCAGTAATGAGATATTAACCATAAACCAGGACAAAACTTGAATGCTGTGACGTGAACCCGACCCGTTCCACGAGTGACGCCAAAACACACAGTCCAGTAATCCTTCCCAACAGCAGACAGCTTTGAAACATGAAACTAAGGCTTATACTTTTTCACAGAATTTCGCCTTTTGTGACCTCCCGAAGAGAAAAAGAGGCCCTCCACACCACAAAGCACTTCGGGTTAAAACTCTACTTCTCCGCCATCTGACGTGTAATGAGATCCATTAAGGAAAAAGGTCCAATCAAGAAAGTTAATAGGAGCTGCGAGTGCTAAAGACATTCCTGCCACAGCCTTAAAGAATCGCTTATAATGACTTAAGTACTATGGTAGAATGCAATCGCTCTGGTCTTTGAAAAGAGCAGTGTCATTACCATAACAAGGCAAGCGAATGGAGAGGTGAATTGGTCGTGTCAAGAACCTTTTATGCAAATGGTCATGCTATACTTAAGCTTGGTTTCTCGCGTCTTTCTTGAATAGAGCAGTTCGTGTGTAATTTTAAATCAGCAAATGTGCTTGATGTTTTGAGAAATTCGGCAAATCAAGCACTTCGGTTCTTATTTGTGTTAAGGAATGCTCAGTCGCCCAGCCAGATTCTGACGAAGATTTTAAGTGCACACAGCTCTCAAATAGTGATGACCTTTCCTTTTGAATGTTCTTGTATCAATCAGAACTCAATCTTCTCCTACCTTGACTATTATTTTGTTTTTTGGTTTAAGTTGATCAATCCACTTCTCATCCTCGCTCTGTTCCTGTCCATATCTGTTTGTTTTACCGCTGTCATCTTTGCATGCCCATTCAGTTTCACCTAAACACATCCTCAATCCAGCGTCTTTGTTCGTTCGTTTATAGTGCGTCATACAACTTTAAAGGACGCAGCCGACCTCACCCCTCATGGGATTTACAGGAGCAGGTGGGTTTATAGCAGGTTTATAATCCAACATACGAGCGGCGATGAACTGCAGCGGCAGGTTCACCATTCCAAGGCGCGCTCCACAGGATTTCAAAGTCTGTGAAACTCAAAGGATTTATGAGGTTTTAAAAGTAGTTGAAGTATTTTAATGCAGGGGTGAAAAAGTACGAGGTGTCACTGGATTTTTGCTGGAATTGACTGAAATAGCTAGTATCACTGACTCTGCTTCACACAGATAAAGCGGAGTTTCTTTGATGCATCCCAGTAGTCGTTTTGTAAAAAATAAAATATACATTGAGTATTTTTTTCCTCCATACATTGGATTGTGTAGTTGTCCTATCAGCCTGGTGGGTCAGATAGCTCAATGAGAGGAAGTGCAGCGGGTTTGGGTGGGTAGGATAGCTCCATGAGAAGAAATAGAGGGTAGCTAGATGAAAAGAAGTTCAGTTCAATTTATTTTTGTAGTGCCCAAAACTAGTGCCCGAAGAGCTAAAAGTACCGCAATATACCATTCAACTTGATGCTAGCTATGTAGAAAGACTTAAACAGAAATTCTGCAACCAAAGCGACGAGACAGCCGTGGCAAGTGCGTCTGACACTTCCACCGACGATGCTACTCAAGCTTGACTCAAGTCTTGATGGGCCACAGGTAGAAAACAGTTCAATTAAACAATGTTCAATAGAATTTAAAATGTCCCAGAATGCCCCTGTCCTTTGACCCTCCTTCTCGGCAAGGAAAAACTACAAAAAACCCTGTGGGAAAAAGTAGAAACCTTGAGGAGAACCACAGTGAAGGAGAGATCCTACTCCCACGGACGGACAGACTGCAGATGGTCCAGGACTGAAGTACAGCGGGTGGGGGCGGGTCGGAACGTTCCATGAGAAGAAGTGCAGTGGTCCCGGGCATGTAGGGTATCTCGATGAAAAGAAATGCAGCGGATTTTGGCGGGTAGGGTAGCTCGATGAAAAGAAGTGCTGCGGGTGCGGGCGGCTAGAGTACTCGATGAGAAGAAATGTTGCAGGATTGGGCTGGTCGGATAGCTCGATGAGATGAGGCACGGCGGTGGTGCATGGGTGGGGTCCAAACACTCCTCCACTTAAACCTAATGCTTAAAAGTCAGTCGAGTAAGCCTCTTCTAATGTATGTTGTGTAGAGCTGTGCGACACACTAAGGCACATGACTTTTGTATTTGCACGTGTTTAACTGGGCACAGGGCAACTCCTTCCCTTATGCACCTGATGGTTAGATAAAAGGAGAGGAGAGAAGAAAAACAAGTGCATGGGGCGTAGTATCAAACAGTCTTGAACACCTCTTAACTTCACTAACGATGCTCCAGTGTGAACAAAACAAGTCACTGACAGATACTTCAAACAGGTCCTTAACAGTAACAAGTGTGATTTAAGCCAGTTCTTTGAGGCTAGGGCTGGGGTTAGGGTTTTAACTCAGGTTGGTTGGGCAGGTCAGAAAAAAAGCTGACACGCCGTTCAAATGGAAAGTGCACATGCATTTTTAGAAATGAGAAAATGTACGATACCAAAGCAAAGCTAACATCTCATTGCTACCCTGTAATTCTGAAGGATTTCCAGCACCTGTGGGACGCGCATGACAGACAGTTTTTATCTCTCTCTCCCGCTAAATCCTGCTCTGCTACAACCTCTCTCTCTCTTCCTCTCTGTGCTTATCTTCTCGGAAACGCTCCACAGCACAGAGGGATCCTGTGATTCCTGCTCCTTATTGGCACTGCGGGTCCCAAATGCATTTTCCGGCTCCATGTCTGACAGACGGCAGCCGTATGCCACACACACACACCACCGCCGTCTGTGGAAACACATTTGATCATTTGACATGTTAATTAATCTCAATGGGCAGCTAAAATACCGCTAAAATAAATCAAGTCTGCTGTAGAAGTCACTTGAATCTGCTTCTTGGCCGAGTGTGCTATTTGTCTCTGTAATGGCTGGCTTTGTTAGGGCCAGTTCGTAATGTGAAAAAAAAAAAAAAATCACAAAGTTCTGGCTGGGTTTCCAAAAGTGCAGGTGTGGTGTGGAGTAATCTGCCTGCAGTGGCCACAGGGTTTGTCACAATAAAAGGAACAGCTAGCTCATTCTGTCCCTGCTGTCCTGCTGCGTGAGGGCGTGCACACACTCCTGCCTGATTGAGGCAAACTACGGTGCACTTCCGGCTATAAGTGCGCACTTTGGTCCACTTGAAATCAGAGGTGTACACACAACAAACAAGGGCAGAGGGACCAACAGACAAAAACACAAAGAAAGAAAATGCATTTAATCTGCATATGACAGGTTAGACTCCACATTTCCCTAAAGTGTTATGAACATTATTATTTATTCATTCATTTTCTACCTCTTGTTGTTAGGGGTCACAAGTGGCTGGAGCCTATTCTAGTGACTTTGGGCCTTAGGCGGGGTACACGCTGGACAGGGGCCAGTGCCATGGCTAACACAGAGACACAGACAACCATTCACTCTCAGTCACTCACTTGGGGAAATTTAGAGATGCCAATTGATTATAAACTATTTTATGTTTTTCATTTGGAATGTTGCCATGTTTAATACCATAGAGGCAGACCTGCGTGTTAATGCTCTGGCTCGTTAGATCTTGGAGGCTGAGCAGGTCAGCTCGCGGCTGACCAGCGCCGAGAGAGGAGTGAAGGATGCACTGTGACACGCTCGGAGTGTCAGGAAAGGCACTCCAGAAATCCAATGATTCATTCATAATTCATTAATTAAAGCTTTGCTAATCCCACTGCGTCTGTAACACAAACTCTCCTCATGATGACAAAAGTCAATGTTCTAATTTTTTAACAATATTGAAATCTTTAGTTAAAACAGTTCATGTTACTGAAAATACATGACATACATGGTGTAAAAACACATTCACACACCACACAGTATTGTACATGTTTTAGTGGTGGGGCACCAGGAGGAAACCTGTGCAGACACCGGCAGAACATGCAAACTCCACACAGAAAGGCCTTATGCCACGCGGGAGGCAAACCCAGGACCTTCTTGCTGTGAAGGAAGAGTGCTAACCGCTGTGCTACTGTGCCATGCAACAAAAACAAGTCTTCGACTTATAACCGATAGTCCAGGGGACTGTGACACTGAAGGGCTTGAATGTGCAGCACGTGACACAGATCAGATTCAGAGGGTATTTGTTTACTTTTCAAATATTAATTGAAAATGGGGGAAAAATCAACTTACAAAGCACACATTATTAAACTGTAATATATTTCCCATCTGATGTGTTGGGTTTTAAACTAATTACCATTTCAACTGTCCACAGCCCGCCTCAGAAGTCATCACATTCACATTTGCATCTGAACACACTTGTCACTGATGGATCATGAACAAATCGGACTCGTGGACAGTATTAAATTCCAAATTCATTTTCTCAACTGCATCAGCTGCATTGTTTCGATAGATCCGAGGCATCATCTGCCTGCAGCACCATCTCTTTTTAATTATCATCTCCTCACTGATTCACAAATGAATTATTCTGCTTTTCCGTCTGCAACGATCAGAACTATAGGAGTCAAGTGGAGACAAAGTCATGTGTGAAATTATGGGGACGACAGGGAAGATTGTGGGGAATACAAGCAATATATTTACAGCAGGAGACAACAGACTGCTCCAAACGGACCGGCTGTGAAAGACAATGCACACAATAAATGTACTTCAGCTTTATTAACTTGATGAAGTGTGTATTCACATAATTTACACTTTTGATTCAAATCAGGATCTGTTTGCCTGAATAGTCCTGTTTGTTTAGGTCATTGTGAATGCACAATCGAGTCTGATCTGGACCGGGTGAGTATCAGTCCGATTGAACTGTATTCTTGATTTGTGAATGCAAACGGAACAAAAAGAGCCAAACAAAACCAGAAGAGAGCCTCGCTGAAACGCATGTGAGGAACAGAATCAAAACAAACTCTGTGCAGAGCTCGATAATGACCGAATGACCTGCAAAACTAGGATCACACTGATATATGACAGTTTACAGTGATTATTTACTAAAATAACAATGCTAAGCTTAATGGAATCAAACCTGAAAAACTAAAGTGTATAAGCTGACTTTAAAGTGGAAGAAGTGGTCAGTATTCTTCAGTTTTTAGCTGGTAAATGTGATAATGCCGAACTTTTTAGAGCAGGCATTCAGCCCGGTTTGTACACATCTCCACCTGAAGTAAAAGAGCCTTCCCTGCATGTGTGGGGCAGGTTGTGACGCCCTGAGCCCACACGTGTGGGGCAGGTTGTGTCACCCTGACCCCGCTCGTGTGGGGCAGGTTGTGACACCCTGAGCCCACACGTGTGGGGCAGGTTGTGTCACACTGACCCCGCTCGTGTGGGGCAGGTTGTTTAAAGTATGGGGTCCCTCTCCAGTCCCTCAGGCGTTCCCTCTGCGTCTGTGTGCAGTGATGCACTAATGCAGATCTGTGGCTTCTTTCATGGCTTCAATCAACTCTAAGTCCTTTGTGGTGTCTCTGAGAACAGACGGAAGACTCAGCGGTGCCATAAAACGCTGCAACATAAAGCACTTTCTTTGTTGATAAAACTCACGTACTCCATGGACAGCACATTAGTCGTTTTCAGACTGCTATTTATCGTGACCCATTATCCAGGACAAACAGCACCTGTGCTTGAACAGCCCATTCAGCTGCACTGAGGTCAGTGTGTAATTGTGAAAACCCAAAAAACTTCATTTATTTTCAAACAATCACATTCCAGCAAACCGTGTCGTTCAAGGACAGAGTAGCATGTCACTCACTTAATGGGCAACCGGTTGAATAACTGCCTCAAAACAAAATGTTCCATTGTATCATTAAATAGACCCTTTAAAGGTTTGTAGACAAATACATTTTAAATTCCGCAATGGAGGCAAAAGTGAAGTGGAGCATAATGGATTATCTCTGCAGAAGATTATAAAAGAATATTTTAATCAAAATGGTTTTGGCAAAGAAAAAAAATGGCTGTGAGAAAACATTAGTTTATGTGTTTTATCTTATTTCATTTTAATTAATAATTGGTAATAATACATGTATGACTTGAGGGCAAAATACTGCACAATCAGAATCAGAATCAGAATCAGAAACTGTTTATTGCCATTGTCAGTGAAATTCACAAACGTAGGAACTTGCTTCGGCGTAGGTGTAAATGTATTGCACATTTACTTGCACCCATATTAGTACTTCATTATATACTCTGCTTTATTACATATACTTTACCACAAATACTACTGAAACTCCATTTGGAGGAGGCTTGTCAAACGGTATTTTTCACTTGTTTTTAAGAGAATAACAAGCTAACACATTTTTATAATGTAAATCCAAAATTGTAGCTTGATTTGTGTTCATTAGCATTCCTAGACACTGATCTGGGACCTTCGTGTCATGCGGAAAAACTCAACCCAACAGCACTAATCATGGAAACTCATTAGCTGTCAATCACTCCATTCGATTTCACCCACTTGGCTGGTAAACGTAACTGTCTTCGTTCAGTTTGGAGTTCTCACACTTGGAGTCGGAGGAAGGAGACGCCCAAAGTCACGTCTGAGCAGGACTTTGACTAATTGGAGGAGATGGATCGGAGCCGAGGAGCTAAAATAAATTCACAGACAGCACGATTCCCCTGGCTGCACTAAGCACTGCTCCTCAGGCACAAGTGGATTTGCCTCCAACCGCACAAAGAGCAAGCCTTTTATGAGGAGAAATTATAGAAGTAAAAGAAATCAGAACGACTGGAGCAAGAGCACACGAGTCAAACATCAAGGTAAGCGGGGCTGGCGTTGGGGTTGTAGGTTCAATGTTCTAACACCTTGATTTTCAAACATTATGCCGGCGAACACTGGTGTGCCTTTACGCAGTGCAAGGGGTCACATTTGAGTTAACAGATGCACAGAAGGATTTAAGTCAGTGTTTCCCTATATCATAGTAATCATTAACAATATTTGACTTTTAAACCCATTATTTGCCTGAAACTCAAGTTAAGGTGAGACTCTACAGGTGAATAGGAAAAAATCTTAAATTTAAATGTAGTTTACTGTCATAAATGTAAGGGGAAAAAAATAATATAAGTTTCCATACAGAAATGAGGCATTTTATGTGTAAAAACAGCCAAAATTGCACATATTTGGGACATTTAAACCTGAAAAATAGACAGGTTTGAATTTCTTGGTTCATTTTGTGCACATATTTGTTACAACAAACCTTACAGGGGGGAGTTTGGATTTCTTACTTAGATTTTGAGTAAACTAGATTTGGCTGAAAAAAAAGAGGTGAAATTAAATTTTTTATGACAATTTTCAGTCAGATCTACTTTACTCAAAAACTAAATAAAAAAACCTCCAAATTCCCTCTTTCACATTTTTTGTAACTAATATGTTACAAAATGAACCAAGAAATTTAAACCTGGTTCTGTCCATTTTTCAGATTTAAATGTCCCAAATATGTGACATTTTGTCAGTTTTTACACATAAAATGCCTTATTTCTGTATGGAAACTTGTATTTTTTTCCCCTTACATTTATGAGAGTAAACTACATTTAAATTTAAGATTTTTTCCTATTCACCTATTCACCTAAATCGTACGTCTCTGAGCTGATCCACCTGATGCCCTGCCCTCTCGTGCCCTCCGGTCTGATCATCTGCAGCTTC
Organism: Rhinogobius similis; assembly: GCA_019453435.1. Classification (NCBI taxonomy): domain Eukaryota; kingdom Metazoa; phylum Chordata; class Actinopteri; order Gobiiformes; family Gobiidae; genus Rhinogobius; species Rhinogobius similis. The sequence goes on along the minus strand of CM033635.1, from coordinate 30,658,660 downwards.
TTGTCCCAAAAACTAAACGCAAGCTTCGTGGGGACCAGCTGCCTTTAGAGATCAGGCAGGCTCAATCTCTGCCTGTTTTTAAATCACTTTTAAAAACGCACCTTTTCTGCTTAGCTTTTAATACTATGTGACTTTTTTGTGTCCTGCACTTTGGCCGACTGTGAAAGTTTTTAAAGTGCTATAAATAAAGTTGGTATGGTGTGGTACATGAATTACAGTACAACATCATCGAATTCATTTGCCATTAATAAATAAAAAAACAAAACAAAACAAGAAAGTAAATGATCTCCCAGAAAACTTTGTTACCCATTACTTTTTTTCGATTTGTTCATTGAGTGAAAGGCTTTTAATACAAATGTGTGAGCCTGGCTTTTCTGTTTTCAATTTGTTCTGTTCTAACCATCCATTCTGGCCTCTTTGGTAGATTAACTCACTGGAGACATTGAATAAACGCGAAATTCTGAAATAAAGTTGTTTCTTTGGAGCCCGGTCTGAGACTATTAGTCCTATCTGTTCAATATACATCTGCAGCAGCTTCCCACGGTCACTCTTTTTAATTAAAGTCCATTACATGAATTGGGTTATCAGAGAACACAGAAGAAAAACAGTCTGCTCCTAAATGGGACGGTTGTCGGCGCGGGATATGGATGGGACTTCAGTTTGAAATGTTTTGGGCTCATTTAGTTCTTGTTACAGCATCTGTTGAGGACACAGACGGCTCTGTCCTTCAGCGGGAGGCAACAAAGAGCTGAGGCAAATACCTTTTTTACATGCCTTTTCATCCAATGTCACGCCATTCAAAGTCATCTTTCCTGAAAAACACGTCTTTCTAATGACACCATGGATTAAAGGTGCGCTATGTAATGTAACTTTTCAGGGTTATTGCTTTGCCTGGAATGCTCCACAATGGTCCATGTTTAGTTCCTCTTTTAGTCCTAGGCGTGTCTTCTAAGAGTAAGAATGCAATTTTTTGAAAGCCCCAGTATGTTTGGCCAAAAAATAAACTAAATAGGTCAAATCCTTCAGTTTAGGTCCTGACCAAGACTAGACCAAGATTTGGATCTGGATTTGGAGACCTGGTCCGGTTCAGGAATAAAAGTTGAAACATTATTTCAGTTTCATTGGGTGGGGGTCATGTTCTTCCCACACTTCAGCTCTAACAAACTGAAACAAAAGAGAATATCCTCCTCGCCTGAGGTGGTGCTGCATCACAATTAAGCGAAAAAAGTGCAGGAATCGAATCAAGTGTGGTTCGTGTTCACACCACAAGCAAACCACATTGTAGTCCATTTGGAAATGGACCAAGACAGGTACAGTTCTTTAGTCCGGACCAAATCCAGCTGATCCACTTTCACATACCAGCCCGAATGAGTTGAGTTTGTTTGAACCGTACAAAATGATATAGGTGTGAAAGCACCTTAAGCCACTGCGGAGGCTGTGGACCCGGATGTTCCTCATCTGTCCAGAGGAACTCTCTCTACAGCAGATGATCCTCCTTCCTTCCTCTTGAGTGGTTCTGGTCCAAATGGATGTGTCAGTCCTGGTCCATCTGCAGTCTGTCCGTCCGTGGGAGGAGGATCTCTTTGGTTCTCCTCCAGGCTTTTCGTTGTTTTTGCTTGTTGAGAAGAAGGGTCAAAGACAGGGGCGCTCTGGGACATTTATCCATTTGCTAAATTCTCTTGAACATTGTTTATTTAAACTGCTTTCAACCTGTGGCCCATCGAGGCAACTGTTGTGATTTTGGGTGCTACAAAAATAAGTTGAATTGATTTGAATTGTAAACACACCGGATTGTGGACAAAGGCTAATTTCCACCTATTGTCCCAAGTGGCAGTGGTCACAAAAGGGTCAGCAAAAAAAAAACAACAAATAAAATAGCCTACATTAAACGGTCCACATTATAGATGTTATTTGGAGTTGCTCGGTGTACAAATAGAGATCTATTCACAATATAGCTGATGTGTGCCCCAGAGCAGAGTGACTGGTGACCGGCCATTTTACAACCTTCAGATCAATCAAGGAGTCACGTGCCATGATTAAGTCAAAGTCAAAGTGGGTGGAGGATGGAGCAATTGTATTTGACAACATACATGATACCTAACATACAATGGAACTTGCAAAATATATATACATAAATATATATACATAATAATTACTCCATGGGAACTTAGTTTATATAGAAAAACCAACCCAAATAGTGATAGAAGTTCAGTTCTGTTTATGGGACATGCTAATGTGTTGTGCAGATGTACATGTGCCACAAGATCATCTATGCTTTAAATGCTTCTCTTTGTTTCTGTCTCCACACAGACGTTAAATGCACCTTTTCTTTTGTTTACCCGTCTTAAAACTCCGAACTGTGAATTTGGCAGAAAAGAAGCACTCAGTTATTTTATCCTAATGTCATCAAAGGCTGAGTACGGCCCATTACTGTCATCTCCAAATGAGGCTCCTTTATGACAAATATCTGAATAGAGGGTTTCTTGTGTCCACCATCAAAAGGCCAAGACTGTTTGGATTCTGGTAATGGGCCACACACTGAATACACTCTTGTCACAAAAAAGACTTCATGTAATATCATGGTTATTAGCACAAAAAAGTTTATTTCGGAGCTTTCTTTAAACCTGCACTATGTAACTTTTCTGCTGGAGGGTGTCTATCTTAATGGAGTCAGTAGATTGTGTCTCTAGATCAAGATATATATATATATATATATATATATATATATATATATATATATATATATATATATATATATATATATATATATATATATCAGTACTATTTCATCTGATCTCTACATGTTTGAGTAATCCTGATTTGAATTTGAGACTCCAGGCCGTACACACGTATGGTTTAACTATTAAAACAACATGGGGTTCAGCTGCTGCTTGTTACAGTGAAATCCCACTACAAACTATTATTATACAGTACATTATATTTTAAGTTGTTTTAGATCAATCTTGCAAATTACAATTAACAAAATGTAAAATAATCATATTCATGGGTTAAAAAGCATACATCTCCTTTAGAAACACACTTTACAAACTACAGGTCTAGTTCCAGTGCATATTTTCGATGGCTGTGAGAATCAACAATAAAACATAAAAAGTCACAATGTGGCAGTTGTGTCCTAATAGACCCAGTACTGCTCAGAACAAGTCAGTTGATGGTTTGTGGTCTTAAAAAACTACACAAAAGTCATCCTCGTGTCTGATCTGTCATGTAATGACTGCTTCAAAGGACATGGCGCTCAGGATGAATGAAACATGCATGAATGTAGCACAATACAACACATGTGTTTTAGATTCTGATTTTTTATGAGGGAACAAAGTCATGGTAAGATGGTTAAAAGCTTATAAAAAGCACATTTTTGATGATAATTCTTGTGTTATCTTAGGGTCATTTTGACCCAGTCTAGATTTTTTAATTTCATCAATATGAAACATCACTCAACATGCAATTCATGCAAAATTGTGAAATGTAAATACATATACATATACATAATACATATTTTTGATCTGAGTTGAATGTCCACTGCACTTTTTTCCAGTCTTTGAAGACAGAAGTGTGTACAGCATGATGGCACACACAATCAGTATGAGCTAACAGTGGGCTCTAGGCTCCGTGTGGTAAAGGCACTGTTAGCTGAGACTAGCGCTACATGCTAGCACTGTTTTGTGATAAGTAAAATATAGTAAATGAAAGAGAAATCGGATAAAGTCCTGTTCACAGCTGAGCTCCTCTGATGTTACTTTGAGGAGCGTATGCGTGTATTGTTGGTCACATGTTTGGGTTTATTGTTTGCCACATGTTTGTGTTTCTGTCGGCCACATGTTTGTGTTTACTGTTGGCCACATGTTTGTGTTTACTGTTGGTCACATGTTTGTGTTTCTGTTGGTCACATGTTTGCGTTTACTGTTGGCCACATGTTTGTGTTTACTGTTGGCCACATGTTTGTGTTTCTGTTGGCCACATGTTTGTGTTTACTGTTGGCCACATGTTTGTGTTTACTGTTGGCCACATGTTTGTGTTTACTGTCGGCCACATGTTTGTGTTTACTGTCGGCCACATGTTTGTGTTTACTGTTGGCCACATGTTTGTGTTTACTGTTGGCCACATGTTTATGTTTCTGTTGATCACATGTTTGTGCTTACTGTTGGCCACATGTTTGTGTTTACTGTTGGCCACATGTTTATGTTTCTGTTGGTCACATGTTTGCGTTTACTGTTGGCCACATGTTTGTGTTTACTGTTGGCCACATGTTTGTGTTTACTGTTGGCCACATGTTTGTGTTTACTGTCGGCCACATGTTTGTGTTTACTGTTGGTCACATGTTTGTGTTTACTGTTGGCCACATGTTTGTGTTTACTGTTGGCCACATGTTTGTGTTTACTGTTGGCCACATGTTTATGTTTCTGTTGGCCACATGTTTGTGTATACTGTTGGCCACATGTTTATGTTTCTGTTGATCACATGTTTGTGTTTACTGTTGGCCACATGTTTGTGTTTACTGTTGGCCACATGTTTGTGTTTACTGTCGGCCACATGTTTGTGTTTCTGTTGGCCACATGTTTGTGTTTCTGTTGGCCACATGTTTGTGTTTACTGTCGGCCACATGTTTGTGTTTCTGTTGGCCACATGTTTGTGTTTACTGTCGGCCACATGTTTGTGTTTACTGTTGGCCACATGTTTGTGTTTACTGTCGGCCACATGTTTGGGTTTACTGTCGGCCACATGTTTGTGTTTACTGTTGGCCACATGTTTTATGTTTACTGTTGGTCACATGTTTGTGTTTACTGTCGGCCACATGTTTGTATTTACTGTCGGCTACATGTTTGAGTTTACTGTTGGCCACATGTTTTATGTTTACTGTTGGTCACATGTTTGTGTTTACTGTCGGCCACATGTTTGTATTTACTGTCGGCTACATGTTTGTGTTTACTGTTCTCCACATGTTTGTGTTTACTGTTGGACACATGTTTGTGTTTACTGTCGGCCACATGTTTGTGTTTACTGTTGGCCACATGTTTGTGTTTACTGTCGGCCACATGTTTGGGTTTACTGTCGGCCACATGTTTGTGTTTCTGTTGGCCACATGTTTGTGTTTACTGTCGGCCACATGTTTGTGTTTCTGTTGGCCACATGTTTGTGTTTCTGTTGGCCACATGTTTGTGTTTACTGTTGGTCACATGTTTGTGTTTCTGTTGGTCACATGTTTGTGTTTACTGTCGGCTACATGTTTGTGTTTACTGTTGGCCACATGTTTGTGTTTACTGTTGGTCACATGTTTGTGTTTACTGTTGGCCACATGTTTTATGTTTACTGTAGCTCACATGTTTGTGTTTACTGTTGGTCACATGTTTGTGTTTACTGTAGCTCACATGTTTGTGTTTACTGTTGGCCACATGTTTTATGTTTACTGTAGCTCACATGTTTGTGTTTACTGTTGGTCACATGTTTGTGTTTACTGTTGGACACATGTTTGACAGAGATTGTAGGAGGCAGTGACGAGGGTTCAATAGTATCAGACAGGTTTGATATAACTTGCAGCAGGTCTTTGGTCGACAGCTCTAAGTTTAATCTTTGTCCCTGTCTCACTGGGAGTTCTTTCTCACGATCTGTAATCTTTCATCGCAGACGGAGGCATTTCAGACCCATTCTAAGTTGCTCAAAAGCAGAAAAAAGCAAGAAAAATAGACAACAAAACATTTTAAAGAACTAGTTGAAAACCCCTTTTGTTTCATAAAAAGTGTTGTAGAAATGCAGGTCTAATATCCTGTCAGTCATGTCTTCAGGTTCTCCTTCAGGCTGTGTTAAACTGACAGCGCCCTGGTTCTTTAGTGTTATCTTGTACAGCACACCTGGTTTACTCTAACACTCCGGGACACCATGAAGTCCCCTCTGCTGCCGCTAATATCCTCTGCTCTGTGCGGCCCCACATGTAAAGGGCCCAATCGTATCATGTTCCAACTGCCTACTTAGGTCTGCACATTTCTGCTCCCAACGGACGGATGAGCAACTTATCTTGCACCGGCACAAAGTCCATACATCAATTTATGTAATGGGATAATCGTCTTCCAATTCAAAAGCAGATTTCTGAGCTTGTAAAGTGATGATGTTATAACTTTACCTCTGGGTCCAATGGCTGATGTGTAAGAAAACATGTAAATAAATAAATGCAAATAAAGTAAGAATAATCTAAACCATCATTTGCAGTTAACTTTACACTGCTTTTCAGAAATACATAATTTCATCATGTTTATATATATTTTTTTATCTTGACCTGTACATAAATATTGAGAGGGATAATGGTTGTACATATTATTTAACAGCATGTTTTTGAGTTATTATTGTTTACTTTTTGCAGAGGCCTGTACTCTGAAGCTGGATTAGGGGGTTAGCGAGATAAGGTTGGGATTAAACCTGGTGTGGTTCACTTCCTACCAGAGTAAATTTCTATGGTAACAGGCTACAAACTCCTAACCTGCTCCGGACCAGGTTAAGTTCCTGGCAGCTCAAATAGCACATGCAGACAACCACTCAGATATCACCATCACTATGACGTCACCCTTCCTCCAGAATCCTGAGCATGGATTGTACAAGGAGGGCAGAGAGAGAATTTTCAGAGCTTGTCAAAAACCATTGGATTTCCCTGATGATTGTCTTTTTGAGAGGCACAGATTCTCTCGTGAAGGAATGGAGTACCTGTGGGCTTTTAGAGTCCTACATCACTAACGCCACTAAATGATGTTAAAATGATTTGCTGGATGCATTTGTGGTGTTCCCCGGTCATCCCCCGTCCCACAAAACCAAAACTTGTTGAGGAAATTTTGGGTCTACAGCAACTGATTAACACGCAACTGGTCATAGCCTCTACTTTGCACAGTCGATGTAATCCCTCATTCATCCGTCATTGTCAATCACTTCCATTGACAATGATTTCTGGATAGAAGTCGAAACGTCTCGATCTTCAAACAACGCCCGGATGACAACCCTGTAACCTTTTCTACGATCTACTTTCCACAATATTCTTATTGCACTTGTTCCCAAGTATACTTTACTCCTACAGGGTTACACCTGCAGTAAAGCAGACAGGGTCATTATTACTCAAAGTAGATCTTGGTTCTAATGCCCTGACATTGTCCTGTGAAGAGGGTCATTTGAATTGATGGAACTTTGCACGCAACGCGAAGCTAGTCACCAAATGTACACATTGAGTGAATCAGTAATACTTTCCTTGCACTCTTTTCTGACTTAAGCTGCTGCCACCGTGTTTCCCTTTATTACAACTGTATTTAATATTTCCTCATATTTACAGAGGTTGATGCTTGTTCCTCCTGTGAGCAGTACACCGCTCTTCCCTGCTTCGTAGTACAGCCTATCCAGAGACGCTCATGTCTCGGTCAGTCCAGATAAGAGAAACTGATCCAGGATTAGTTCAGACAGCCTCTCCGGAAGGAACCAAAATCCAAACAAGTCCAAGCGTGACCAACAGCACGACCAACAGTAAGTTCAGTGCATGTGTATCCGACGGAAACCTCTGAGATGAAAACAAACCATTTACTTTATTGAAGAACAGCTGCTCTCTTCCTGACTGTTCAACAGCCACCAGAGCAAACCCAGACTGTACCCAATGTACTGTGTACAGAATGACATGGAGAAGAGGATCCCATGTTGCCCATATTTTATATCTTTCCCATTTCATAGTCTACCCTGTGGATATTTATGGTAATAATAAGAACCACCCATCTCTTGTTCTCAAAAAGATATTGACAGAACATTTTGAAGGATTTGTGATCTCTATTTCCAAGCCTGCTTTATTTAAGTTTATGTCAAATAAATTTGGCAATTTTTAAAATTTTACACCAAATTTCAGTTAGATATATTTACTCAATAACAAAATAAGAATAAATAAATAGTATGTGTAGAAAATGATGATTGAAATCTCCCAAATATGCAATTTTGGCCATTTTGACCAAGAGAGTGGAGCTCCAGTCGTTGTGTGGAGGAGGTTTGGCACCATTGGCGGCTGAGGGGAGTCCAGTCCGTCACATCCGGTGGCTAAAAACTAAATACATTCATTTAAAATGGGAATATTGCTACATGGTTAAGTAGGGTAAGATAGGCTAGGGTTTGGTGTAGGGATAGGGGTCGATGGCTGAGTATTAAACGAAACAGTCAGACCCTTCTCATTTTTACACATTAAGTCCTTTATTTATACATCCATCTTCTTCCGCTTATCCGGGGCCGGGTCGCGGGGGCAGCAGCCTGAGCAGGGACTCCCAGACTTCCTTCACCCCAGACATTATTTATACATGAAAACATTAAATGATGAAAAACTTTTCATGCATGTTTTCTTACATTTATGTGAGTAAACTACAGGAGAAGTTTACAATTGATATCTTTAAATTTAAGATTTTTCCCTGTAGTGTCTCACCTTAAATCCAAGTGCTTGTGGTATCAGCAAGGAATGTTGGGAAAATAACAAATGTTCAAAGCAAAGCCGAGTGAGGCGACGGCAGGTTCAGTGTTCCAGTCGGCTTGTGGTGGGGAACAGCTGTTGAACAGACTTTTATTTCTATTATTATTAATTATGAATAATAATATTATTAATGATGTATACATATTGTACCAAACAGATCATTTGATCATGATTCATTAATCATTTCTGATGTAAACCCTGCTTGTACAGACAATGGAAGTACAATAAGGTCTGACAGAACACCTCCTCACAGCTCCTCGTCACATTGTCACACAGGGAGCACATGTTCATCTCAATTATACTTCTCCTGCTTTCAGATGATTAATGTTGATAAATGCACGGATGAATGACATAACCGCTTTGAGGGTTGTTTTGAGGTAAAAGTAGCACTGTTCGAAGCTCACAAAAGTCCATTCTTCATGTGGGCCCTTCATATCCATATCTGTTTCCTCCACCCTCCCTCTGTTTGTCCGTATGAAACTCATGACCGATCGAGTCACTCCTTTGACAAAGAAAGACAGAGGTGATGATGACCTGAGTCTCAAGTGCCATACAGCACAGCCCCTCCACAGACCTCCTATGGGCCGCGGGCGGGTGGGGCGTGCACTTGAAAGCATGTCTTTCATACAGTACTATTATATAATACTATTCACCTTATTCTGCCCCACCCACTTTTGCCTCTTTTTATGTCTATGATCCGCACTCTTGTAGTAAAGGTTCTGGTTCTGGTTTGACGTTAACGGTGTTTGTGCAAATGGCCAATGAGGGAAAAGTCTCTCACTAAAACATTATATAAAGTAGATTGCTTTGTCTAAAATGTTTAATGAACACGAGCAACAGCAAGTCACACTGCACCGATTTCTTGAGCGGCCTGAACTGAATGGAAAAAGATGACAGCGCCCACGACATCTTCCGGAATAAGGTGACTATAATAGTATTATATTATATAATAAAATTACTGTATCTAGTATTATAATAACTGCACATAACTTAATATTTTGTGCATATAGAACAAATAGTTTATTAAGACTAATTCATCCTTAGTAACTAACCCTAATTCCTAACCCCAACCCTAACACTAGCCTTATTTTACAGAAAATTGCAATTTTTATATTATTATCAGCCTTTAAAAATACTCTTGAGTACCTTAAGTTTACCATCTCATGGTTTGGAACATTTTTTTGTTTGTTGTCATATTGAACTAAATGAACATCTGTGTCTGCTATTTGCACTATTTGCTATTTGCACTGGTACTTACTGAAGGTTGTAAATGATGTTATGATGGCCGCTGATTCTGGTCGATACTCTGTGTTAGTCCTACTTGACTTAACGTCAGCTTTTGACACTGTGGATCACAGGATTCTGATTGATCGCCTAGAAACTGAGATTGGTTTTTCTGGGGCTGTACTCCACTGGTTCTCATCTTATTTAAAAGATCATACTTTCAGTGTTGCCATAAACAATGTAATGTCTGATGTATCCACCCTGTTTTGTGGAGTTGCTCAGGGATCTGTTCTTGGCCCACTTTTATTCCTGTTGTATCTGCTGCCTCTTGGTCAGATAGTTTGTGGTTTTAAAAATGTATCTTATCATTTTTATGCTGATGATATCCAACTGTATTGTTCTTTTAATGATTCAGAGTTTCATGTTTTAACCATGTTCTTGGAGTGTGTGTCCTGCATCAAAAAATGGCTGTCGTCAAATTACCTCCAGATAAACCCAAAGAAGACAGAAACTCTGATTATTGCACCGGACCAAAAGATCCCTTTGATCAAACAACACCTGGGTTCTCTGGGCTCCTCCGTACAAACCAGCCTAAGAAACCTGGGAGTTGTATTTGACCAGGCTATGTCTCTGGAGGGCCACTCAAAACAGTTGACAAAAAACAGTTTTTATCATCTGAGAAACATCTCAAAAGTGAGGAAATTGCTATCAAAGACTGATCTGGAGATGATCATCCATGCTTTTATCTCGTCTCGTCTTGACTATTGCAACTCTGTTTTTACTTGCTTTAATAAGTCCGCTCTTAAAAGACTTCAACTTGTGCAAAACTCTGCTGCAAGGATTTTAACAGGAATTCCCAGAACAGCCCATATAACCCCGGTTTTATCGTCCCTTCACTGGTTACCAGTAAAATATAGGATCGATTTTAAACTTTGTGTTCTTACTTTCCGAGCGCTGCATGGTCAGGCCCCTCAGTATATTGCTGATTTGCTGTGCCCTTACACCTCCAGCCGCACTCTTCGGTCTTCAGACCAGAGTCTTCTCATGGTCCCAAAGACACGATTCAAAACTCGGGGGGACCTGTCCTTTCAGGCTGTGGCTCCCAGACTCTGGAACGCCCTGCCCCTGGCTCTTCGCCAGGCCCATTCAGTGGACACTTTTAAGAAGCAGCTAAAGACACTCTTATTCAAAAAAGCTTTTAGTTGACTGGGTTGTTATTTCTCTGTATTTTATCCTATTTTTATGTGAAGCACTTTGTGATTTTTATCTGTGAAAAGCGCTATACAAATAAAATTTACTTACTTACTTACTTACTTACTGAGGTTAGGCGCCATCTACTGGCTGAATACTGCTTACACAAGCTAAAAATAAGGATTTAAAAATGGTCGGAGTCTCCCTCCGGACTTTCTAACCAGGATTCATCAGACCAGTGTGAATGAAGCTAAATGCAACTGCAGGTGTGTTTATGGACATTGTTAGAACAAGGTTAAAAGAGAGAAAAAGTCACTGTAGCAGAATATGTGTCCTTTAAGTGGTTACTAAGCCCGAATCATGCTTAACAAGCTCTAATAAACTAAGCTTTATTAAGGAAAATTTAGGTTTAGTTATTATAAAGTGTTAGCGTCTAATGATATGCTGTGGAACCTTCTAGACAAAGCAGCTCAGTTGAGACAAGGAAGTCACAAGGATTTCTAAGAATGTGAAAAGTAATACAACTTCAAATTGAAACAAAATTGAAAATATTTCCAATTTGAAGTTTGATTAAACCAGCAAGCAGTAGAAAATGTGAAACTGCTTTTCAATATTTCATTCGAATTCTAAATAATTCCAAAAGGAAAAGCGGGCCCATCCTGAGCACGAAGCGAGGAGTGTGGCATGTCACGCTAACTCGGCGTCTGCAGCGAGGGTTTCACTGAAGGCGTCTGATCTGAGCTTCTAACGCCATTTGTGGATTCTGTGATAAAAGTTTACTCTGGGCGTCAGTGGCTTAGAGCTGATGACTGATCTAAAGGTTGGATTCTTGCACACTATGATTGCGTCCCTTGGGCAAGACACCCCTCTGTTGTACTTGTCTATCACAGGTAGAGTCAGCATGTATATTAAAATGATCATTAACATGGATTTCATATTCTAAAACATGAAAACAATCATCCGAGACTTGCAATTTACTCAATGTATCTCACTGTTTTCTAAATCCAAACAAGTTCAAGGACAATAAAAGTATTCACATTTATTTGATTATATCCACTCTCTCTTTTCTATTTAATGGGAAATAAATTAAGGTGAGACACTGCAGGTGATCAGGAAAAAATCTTAAATTTAAAGATATAAATTTTAAACTTCACTTGTAGTTTACCCACATAAATATAAGAAAAAAATATATTACATGTTTTTCCTTCATGTCATGTTTTTATGTGGAAATTAGGCATTTTATGTGGAAAAACGTCCAAAAATACACATATTTGGGACATTTAAATCTGAAAAAATGGACCGAACCAGGTTTAAATTTCTTGTTTATTTTGTAAAATATTTGCTGCAAGCTTTGTTTTGTAACTATGTTTGACTGCATTGTGCCTGCCAAATAAATAAATCAATAAAATAGTTACTAACAAATGTACAAAGGGGATTTTGGATTTCTTATTTAGTTTTTTGGGCTAACTAGATCTGACTGAAAATTGTCCTAAAGATTCTAATTTTGCCTCATTTTTTTTAACTTTAAACTTTAATAAATCAATTTTAGAATTAGATATCAAAAATTCCTTCTGTACATTTCGTCCAAATCTTGTTGAGTCCAGATTGTATAGTTTGGTGTGGGATCTACTTTAAAGGTCCCATATTCTGCTATTTTCCCCTTTACACAGTCTATTCTAAGGGCTTTGTTGATAAAATTTTTGCGTTGTGCAATATCCATAACATAACAGTTTACAAAAAACACCCATTTCTTGGACTGGCCCCCCTCCTTGCAAAAGCAAACGGCTCACTCTGAGATCTGACCCCCCCGAACAGAGAGCAGGCTGCCTCCCCCGCCCAACTCGCGCGCCTCCCCCGCCGAAGCCTAGAGCGGAGATAGTGCATGCGCCGTGTGCTCCGGTAAACAGCGATACACAAACACAGGAATAAACATTTTCTCCTCCTGACGGTGCGTCGTGCTGAGTCCTACGTCCTGGATCTGACCTGGAGTTTGACGTGCTCCAGGGCCTCGACGACGGACGTTGCCGTTTGGTAAATAACAAGCTAACTCTTCTATCTGTTGTATCCATCGTGTAATTACTGTGTAGCATTAGCATTAGCTGTTTTTATTCTTGTGGCTGCGCGCTTCCTGGAGGCGTGGCTTAAACACCGCGTCATCCTAGTGAAGCCGCGTCATCCTTGTGAGGAGCCCCCGTCTGCCTGCTCAGCCGAGGCAAAGCAAAAACATGCGGGAATCAATCAAAAAACCACTTTGGGCACAACATACGAGGCCCAAATAGCACTGTAGGAAGGTTAAAACCTCTGAAAAGTCCATTTTGCATGTTATGGGACCTTTAAGGCTGATCTTTATGTCTCGAGGGAGAAAAATGCATTTCAGTTTACAATGTCCCAGAGAAATCTATGGATGAAGTGGATTCAATGGAAAATAAAACATCTTTAGGAGCAGATTGGACACGTTTGTTGTTTCCACATGAAAGAACAAACTGACCAAAAAAAAAAAAAGAGTTTTGCCTGTAGAGTCTCATCTTAATTCTTTGGCGATCTCAGATTCTTAGCATTAATGTCTGTCAGATAACATTAAGTTAAGTTATATTATTAATTATAAATGAGATGTCTACTTTTTGTTGGTTAACGTGGTGTTTTTTGTTAACCTACTCCACCTTTATTTAATTGAATTGGAGTTGAAACATTAAAAGTTACCCGCACTTCAGTTTGGCAAACATATCAAACAGCTGTTTGCACGTTCAGTCGTCTCAGCTTCTGACTCATCTGTTTAGAGACACAAAACTATTCATCTAAAAAAACTAAACATCTTACCAGTTAAACATGAAGGGATTGTTGTTGCTTTTTCAGCTTTAAGTTTCTTGGCGTGTTGTTTGGTAGAATGAATGAAACGTCCTTGTATCTGGGGTCAAGAACTGTCGCCAGGAGCTCAACTCAAACAAGGCCAACGTGTGTGCTGACTGATTCCAGCAGGAGGTTTACATATTTTAAATGGTCACAATTATATAGTGCTTTTGTACCTTCAAGGCACTCATGTTTAGCCTCATGGTCATTTGACAGAGAGTCGTGAAGGAGCTGCTTCAGCGCTCGTGCTGCAGGAGGACGTCTGCAGCGGGGCTACAATGGTCAGCATGTTTTCACTGAAGGTTGTTGTAGAAAAATGACAATGTTTCATTACCTGTATGACTGGAATGTCTTTTATATTTCACAGATTACCACGTCCCTGATAAATGTATAAATATTGTGTCTCTGTCTAATCTATGTGTTAAAGGACACTTTCTGCTCAGTGACGTTTTTGAGCCTTTAACCCTGTTCTAACAATGTTCTGTCATCAAAAACATACCTGGAGTTGCATTTAGCTTCATTCACGCTATTTTGAGGAATGTTGTTTTGAAATTCCTCTCCATCCGAGCGTCAAAAACACTTCCTGCTGAACTCCTTCAAACACTTCAAAAGTTTTTCTTGATTTTTAACATCACTTACAAGAATCTCCTGCTGGTTTAAGTCCTTAAATCATCGCCAGACTCGTTCTGAGTATTTCTGCTGATGATCACTGCCATTGCTAGCCTGATCATAGTGTATCACACAGTTTTTTAAAGTGATAACATTACTAAATTGTGTATAGCCATCTACTGGCTGCATACACTCAGTAAGTGGAATAAACAGTTTTCTTTTTTTCTTTCAAAACCAGAGATGGCGACCCAAGAGCATGTTTAAAGGATAATAACAATATGAAAAAAGTATTATATTCTCCCATTAAGACAGACCTTGGCCTAAAATTACATCCTCTGGGCTAATCTTTCTGATCCGTCTTTTCGGTCTTTCAGAATCTTTATCTCCTCGACCTTATGCTGTTTTTGTGCTCATTGAACTAGTTCTTATTGGCCTTAATGGTTTATTTTTTATAAGAATATGTTTTACCATTGTTCAGGCTCTCTTTGCTTTTTGGACTCATGAAGGGATAGATCATTTTTGTCAGGGACAGATTATTTTTGCTTGTCCACATGTAAAATAAATTCCTGATCAATTGTAAAAGACAGCACTTCTTCTCTGTTCTTTATTTTTGATAGTTTGTTAAGAAAATGCAATACAGGGTCCATTGCCTGGCTTCAGGGCTGCAGCATTCAATGATCTACTCCACTGGCAGTCAGGGCCCTTTTTTGTTGCAACAGACTTCTATCATCATCATGTAAAATGTGCTGTTCCAACAGGTGGAAAGCTTTTGTTGCAGCCGAGCAGGTTTCACATCTAATAGTACTGTCTGCAGATCCACCAGAGGTCCATTTGGGAATGCCTAAAATGGCCCAATTGAAATGCCGTCTGTGATACTTGTTTGACACTGCACAGCCTCATGTATAGCACGGTGTAATGTGTGTGTCGTGCATCCAAGACTTGATACCCCACACGGAGTCCTTGCTTTAAACATACTGGCATTATCCCACAGAACAACAGGCACTCCTCCCTGTGAGATGTTCCATGTGTCTAACAGTGTCTCCAAAGTCCTGCTTGTTGCATCTGTCGTGTGTGATCCGGGCACTTCCTGTGATTGCAGAGTGTTTTGTGCATGGTAAGTCTTTGTACATCTACTGTGTGGTTAGACTAAGTGTGCTCACTTGGCAGCAGTAAATCTGATCAGTCTGCTTTTCACTGAGAAGAGACTGAAGATGTTTGGTGAGGTTGCACTGTAGAGCATGTGTTGGATAATAACGAAGGCTCAGTATCTGGTATTTGGGTTCCAGATGCTGCATTAAAAGACAAAATCCCACCTCCTCCACAACAGGAAATGGCTGATTATGAAATTAAATAAAGTGAATTTTTTTGTCATCTAAAGCCCTGGCTCTTTTGAGATCTTGTGTTTATGCTCTAGAGCCAGCAGCAGCTTCATAGCTTTTCCACAGTTCCTGGTGGTCAGGTTTTAAATGGCTTATCAGGTTTGTGGTGTTAAAGGCTGTCGACTTCTGTCCTCCTCGTGGAACGTCTGTAGAGCAGGATTTGGCGAGTGAATTATCAAATAAACCACACCGGTGAATGTGCTGCCATGTTTTCCTCTGCAGTATTTTCCCTCACACGTGCGACAGGAGCTGGTGAGAGGCCAGGCAAAACACAACGCTTGCCATGAAATCTGAAGCAAAATTAAGCATATTATTATTATTATTATTGGAATACATTGTCGGACGATTATTTACTTATCAAGTTATTAATGTGATGCCATAATTTGGCATTATCGGTGACTGATATTATGGTGCATCCCTCGTTCCAAAGCCTCCTAGACGCCTCCCATGGGGAGGTGGGAGGGCTTGTCCCCCGGGAGGAGCAGACTATGTGACCTGGGAGCACCTCGGGGTCCTCTGGACGACCCGGAGGAAGTGGATAAGCTTAAATAAGATTCAAAGCTATCAGCACTCAAATCTGATGCTGTTAACTCGTCTTGCCTCCATTATGGAAGTTTAAACATTCTGATGACAGAACGTTATGTTACTTAAATAAATGTACAGACACAGGAGGAAAAAGGAGTAAAAGGTAAAAGTAACGTTTTGAAAACTATTCAAGTATTAAATTGTGATCTTGATGAACTGTGCTGCTTTTTGGTCAACAGAAGCAATGTTTCTGCTTATTTATACAGACTCATTTTGTTTGCTCAAAGCCAAGACTAAAAATAACAAACCCCTCAGGTCTAAAACTATCGGAAAAACACTTTTACTTTTCAGTGCAGTTCAAAAATGTACTGAAGTATATCATACAGCTATGTGCGCTCAAATACAGTGATGTAAAAGTAAAATGTTCCACTGTAAATGTACTTAATTATAGTACAGAAATTTTAAAACGTTATTTAATTGCTTTACTTTTACTTTAATACTTTGCTCCTTTCCGCCGCTGCCCCCGACCCACGATGAAGATACGCTCCACACAATGGGTCCTGCCACTGTCGGGGAAACGAAGACCTTCTGACCGCGACGCGATGGACCTTTTCACGATTCTCTCGAACAAAATAATAGAAAACATCGCTGGAGATTATTTGGAGCCAGCATTTAGGTCCACACAGCCTCAACCAACTCCATTAATTGCTTTGCTCCATCACTATCTAATTAAAACTACACAACCGTGCCTCCACTTGGAGTCCGAGTACTTGACATCAACAAACCCATGTCGGGAAGTGGCTGTATTTGTTTGGCTGCTTCGCGCTCCTCGTTGGGGGTTTGTGTGGACAGTGCCCCAGCAGCTGAGCCAGTCCGATAAGCTCGGAGCCAGGCAGAGGCGAGGCAGAGGTGAGGGAGCGCGCCACCGCAACACAATAAAACGCTGTGTTATTGAAAAGGCTCCATTTCACAGTAAAAAGAGCAGGAAGAGCTGTGGCGCTTGTGGACTGTGTCAGAAGTGCGATGAGGAGAGGCGCTGCTGGTGTGGGGGAGGTTTACCCAACTATTAGGACAGAACTATGGGACGTAGGGAGGAGGAGGAGGAGGTCTGGACGTCGTATAGAACTGATAAATGGGGATTTGGTGGGACAATTTACAGACAATGCATTGACAACATGTTTAAACCGTGTCTTAATCTAATGCAGTTCAACTATCTGAAGCAGGGCTGGGTGATATGGAAATTGTTATCATGATTTTCTTGGGGCCAGATCATGATTTCAAGTTTATCACGATTCATGTTCACTTTGTATTTTTCTGTCGCCTTTAATAGAGCTGCACGATTGCATGATGAACAAATATCTAATTGTGATTTTTCTGACCAGTGCGATTGGGATTAGGTTTGCGATGTATGTTTTGATAACGGGATTCTGTTCAAACTGACATTTTAAACACAATTTTGCCGCGTTTTTGTCACGTTCAGTCGTGTTTGTCGTATTTCAACACGTCTTTGTCTCTTTTTGTCGCATCTTAGTCATTTTCAGCCGTGTATTTGTCTCTTTTAGATACGTTTTGTTGCATTGAGTTGCGTTCGTTGTTTGTAGGCATGTTTTTGTCACATTTGAACACATTTTTATTGCTTTTTGTTACTTTAAGTTACGTATTTGTCGCTTTAGTCATTTTTTAGTCGCTTTTGGTCAGGTTTTTGTCACTTTAAATCACGATTTTGTCGCTTTTAGTCATGTTTTGTCGCTTTTAGTCATGTTTTTGTCGCTTTTAGTCACGTTCCTGTCGCTTTTCAATGCATTTTTATCGCTTTTGGTCACACTTTTGTCGCTTGTTTCAGAACATGTTTGTACAAATTCAAAATACAGTGTTAGCAATTTTTATTCAAATCAAAGCAAGACGATTTGTTGTTTGTGGAAGAAATAAGCCTTTGTGATTTGCTAATTGCATCCATTAAAATAGCGATTTTGTGTGATTTTGCTTTAATTGTGCAGCTCTGGCCTTTAAGAGGTAAATAAATCTGCTCAGAGGCTTCAGAGGCTAAACAACAGGAGAAAAAGTGTGTTTAAACAGACACAACAGACGCATTAAAGACACAAACAGTCAATCACGATACAGTGATCCCTCGCTATATCGCGTTTCATCTTTCACGGCTTCGCTGCTTCACGGATTTTTTTTACAGTGTGGATATTTTTACAGTGCATCCACTGAACTTCAGCGCACGCACAAGAACGGGACCCTTTGATGAGTCGTTCATTGCAGTTCTCAAATATAATCGAAGGTGGCATATCCGTTTATAAAAATCTTCTTGCTCAGAAAAAGAAAGAGCGCCAACAACTAAAGAAAGACCCCTGCGTCTTCAGTAGAAACAGAGGCTACAGCGGAGCAGAGTCAGGACCAAGAGGCACAGACTGTGAAATACACCAGTGACAATGTTTACAACCTTGTATTACTATATGAAAATTATTGTTTTAAACAAATTTTGGGCTTTAAAACAGGTTTTGATTTTTGGTTTCATTCCATAGTTCAGTATTGCAATGTAAAATAATAAAAAATAAAGCTGTGACTACTTCACGGATTTCACTATTCGCGTGTTATTTTTGGAACGCAACTCCCGCGATAAACGAGGGATCACTGTACCGAATTTCACAAAAATAGCAGATTGTCACAGGGACCAGCTCACGATTCCATTTTTATCACGGTATCGCCCAGACCTACTCTGAAAGACAAAAATATTAATAAACGGTTAAAGTAAAAACATTATGTATTTTTCATATTGCCTTTAAACATGCTCTTGAGTACCTTAAATTTGCCATCTCATGTTTTTTGACCAAAAAAAAGATACTATGGCCGTAATCAAAGGATTAGACTGCTGTGTGCAATGAGTGCAGTAGAACATAAAATGCCTGTGAGAAAACATGACATGATGAAAATATTGTAATATATTTTGTTCTTACATTTATGGGAGTAAACTACAGGACATGTTTCAGATTGATGTCTTTAGACGTACATTTTTGTTCCTTTTCCCCTGCAGTGACACATTAACAGTGTCTTCTCTGGCGGCTGGTGGTGGAAGGTCCTGCAGCGTGTCCCGTCCTCGACCGTCTCCTCGGTCTGTGCCGTGCCGGAGGTGCGCTGATTGCAATCGCTGGTCATTGAGCCAAAGTGTCACGTGCTTCATGCAAAAGAACAGTCCACCATGGAAACACACCAAATATTTGAACCAGCATCAGTTTCTCTGTCCATAAACATAAAGCCTCATTCATGCAGCGGGGCAGTTGAGAATGGTCGGATGATTTTCTCCTCACATTGTTTGCGTTTGCTCGGTTTGCTTTGTACACAGATATATCATTACCTCAAAGTGTTCCCTGAGGCGTCCTCCAAACTGCTTAAACAGCACTTTGTGCATGAGCACTCATCACTGAAGACGCCTGCTGTGTGAGAAACTAAAGCCATCTTCTAAAATACATGAAACGTTTATGTGTGCTGTTGTCCTATTACAAACCCACTGACACGAGCACACCACACGCGTGTCGTTTTTCTAGATAAAAAAATAAATACAAACTCTTTACTTACTGCATAACCTATTTATTTAGAAATACATGTAATATCTGTAATGCATTCATTTCTTGTGCTGTTTGTTGGTGTACACTTGTTTATTGGGATTCACTTTGAGAATCTAAAGACATATGTTCATAGAAAACTATACTTCTTAACACATGGAGATCATTTAAAGTTTGTTTATTATTGTTATATTATTGTTATTGTTGTTATTATTATTGATCTAAAACCACTTAATAATAGAACCAGGTCCATTGACTTTCTGTTCCAATCTGCAAAAGTGATAAGCTCCGCCTCTTCATAGTGACGTAGAAAGGGTTTCAGGGGTTGTCATCCGGACGCCGTTTAAAGATCGAGACGTTTCGACTTTTATCCAAAAGTCATTGTCAATCAGAGAGCTGGTATGGGAACTTGGGCTTATATGCTGCTCTAAGTAGTGGGAGTCCTGCCCCCAGGGAGGAGTCACTGAATACCTGTCTTTGTTATAAAATTGTTTGTTTGTCACCTGGGACTTGATTAATTGGTCTATCTTGTTTGATTAATAGTTGGCCTCACCTAGTTTCACCTGTGACTAAAGTCCATTGTTCTATTGATAGCTGGCTGTTGCTCCCTCCTCACTGCTGATGACCTCATTAGCATTTGACTGGTCTATTGATCTGGACCAAGGTGTTAGTATGCTGTCATAAATTTTGGCTAAATTAAATCTTAAGACCCCATTCCTGTTTAGAGAAGGATTTTCTCTTTTTACAAAAATAGCCTCCTTTACTCCTCTTTCAAACCAGTTCTTCTCTCTGCTCAATATCTTCACCTCACTGTCCTCAAACGAGTGATTTGTAGCTTTTAGGTGCAGATGGACTGCACTTTGCGGTCCTGTGGAGGCCGCTCTTCTGTGTTGGTACAGACTTTTGTGCAGTGGCTGTTTGGTCTCTCCTATGTAACTGTCCTCACTGCACTTTATCGAATAAACTACATTGCTCTGTTTCTCTGTCTGCCTCTTGTCTTTCGGGTGGACCAGTTTCTGTTTAAGTGTGTTGCCAGGTTTGAAATAAACAGGGATGTCGTGTTGTCTAAAAATCCTTTGAAACTTCTCAGACAAGCCCGAGACATAAGGGATAGAGACCCCCCTTCTGCTTGGGTCTTTATCCTTTCTGTCCTGTTTCTTGGAGGGGGGTCTCTATCCCAGAGAAACAGAGCAATGTAGTTTATTCGATAGAGTGCAGTGAGGTCAATTGTAAAGAACGTTACATAGGAGAGACCAAACAGCCATTGCACAAAAGGCTGTTAAGTTAAAATGCAACTTTGGGGAAACTAATGATAAGGCAGCACTGCAGTAACAAGGTTAAAAGACAAAGACAAATAATATATGATTAAACAGATTTGAGATCTGCTGAAAAGTATGTAAGTGATATAAAAGTGACATAAGTTTTGGTGCAGAAGATGGATTGGTCATAAATGGATAAGGATGGACTGTCAGTGAAGTCATGATACGACAAAGTCAAACAGAATGTTTGATCCTCAATACAACAACGGTACTTTTAGGGAGTCCATGACTAGCTGCCATCTGCTGATGAAAACTATAGCTTTTTGGCTAAACCAGGTGCATTTACATTGTTAGAATGTTTATGACTGTACATTGTCCCACTAAAAATTAAGTAACCACCAAATAAACACTACGGGCTGTATTTTGCCCCTGGCGTGAGTGCTATGACCAGGGGGCGGGTCCAGGTCGGGCTTTTGCTGTTAGGGTTAGGGTTATGGCGTTAACACTAGCACAAAGAGGCTGCTGGAGGCTGGAGGGGATGTGACAGTCCAAGAAAGAAGCCAACGAATCACAGGAGACATTTCTCCTACAACAAGTCAAAGAACAAGAGGGACTCATACAGGACAAGAAAACAGCTCCAAAGCCCCACAATGTAAACATACTCTGTTCAGCAGCGGCTGTGATCAAAACAGCAGTGTGTCCTGAAGCCACACCCCTGCAGTGACCAGTGCTCTGGAGCTTCTCTGACGCTCCCTTCTGGTCCTGAAGCCACTCTGTGTCAGTCCTCCCAAGAGACAAATTTGACTATTTTGTTTTTTTTAAATGTGCACATGTGCATTTGAAGTCTGTGCTTTTGTCTCTACCGGGTTTAACCACAGTTTGATTTCCTCTGTTGTGACGCATCAACCAGTCAGTTCAAATGTTCATCGTGACATTATGCCTTTTCCCGATGGTTTTCAGCGAGAGACATTCTAGATTGATAAATGTCTAGAACTCAATTCAGAGACACACATATAAATCTGGTGTGAGCAAGTTATGTCTGCACGAGCTTAGACGGGAGGTCAAGAAGAGTACAAAGAGGAGACTGAGGATGTAGTCATAAAACCTCTTTTATTGAGTAAAATGTATGCAGACTAAAGAGAAAGATGTTAACTGCAATGTAAGACTGTAATAATGCTCATATCGCTCACACAATTGTAAAAACATGTCCACTGATCTAACCTTACAAAGATGCATCCAACAATAACTTCTTTTGGCCTTGTTCTCTAAAGACAGGCTTTAATCGCTCTGTAATGGAACATTCCTTTAGCCTGTTGTGTTCCGGAGCACAGTTTACCCTGCCATTAACCTTGAGCTGCGTCTTACTCATCGCAGATCGATACATTATTTGTGGCGAACGAGTTGAAGCAATCAGAGAGTGTTTGGAGAGCGCCCCAGCCTGCGGGCATGTCAGCTGCATCATAATGGACGTCTGCACAGCTTCATTACACATCACAGCCCATCAATGAAAGAGTTAGAACACTGCCTGGGGAAACTAAAGTGGGCTCTGTTGTGTGCAAAGTGGAATTACAGAGTAAACTATAGCTAGAACAATCAGCGCTAAACTAGGACTATGCAAAATATCTACGAGAGTATGCAGAGGTGAGTAGAGCAGGGGAGAGACTATACAGGAAAAGTTCTCTCAACATATGCTTTCACCTGGAAACCAATCTGCATCTAAATATGTTTCATTATTTCATTGAATCCATAGATTTATAAGGGACAGTGTAACTTTTGAAACTGGTTTTCTACAAATAATAACTGTACAAATGTGCTTTACAAATTTGTCGACACCTCTCTCGACACGGCTGCCCTGGGACAGACTCCCATCACCCAACACTCACAGACCACTTTCATAGGCAAGATAAACCTTCAACATTCCGTTTGGTGGTGCATTTTTGTCCCATTTAACTCCAACAACGCTCCTTAAAACCCACCAGTTCAAACTGGCTTTTGTTTAAATATATGTTGTTTATCTTTGTCTGTTTTATGTAAAGCGTCTTTGAGTGTCCAAAAAACTATACAAGTTTGATGTATTAGTATTATTATTACATTTATGTGAGCCCACAACTGGAGTATCAAGCTGAGATCTCTAAATTTAAGAAGTTTCCCCGTTCACCTGTAATGTCTGCTCTCATAGCATGATTATGCTTTTTGAAAATATTGTTATTCTTAGGCATCTCATGTTTATTTATAAAAACAAAATAAACGTATATGTGCTATTACCATAGAACTATAATAAAACCTGGAAGATGAATCCAAGATGGCCGTCCTGTTTATCCCTATGGAGAGTGCTCATTGGCGCATGACCCCAAAAAAGTTTCTTACTTCCGCATTTACTTCCTGATACGGCGGCTGACATCTTTGTTTTACTTCCTGAAACGATGGCTGCCATCTTTGTTTTACTTCCTGAAACGGAGGCTGACATCTTTGTTTTACTTCCTGATACGGAGGCAGCCATCTTTGTTTTAGGGCGCCACGTGACGACAATCCCCCACTTCATATAAAAACGGTAATTTCGGTGATTTTAGAAATGGTAGAAAAGAACATTTCCTTCTATTTTATTTAAATACAGATAATAATTCAGTCCTGTCTGCAATTATAATGTGACATTTTAGAAAAAGGCTGGTTCCAAGAGGCTGCAGTACCTCACACGGCCACAAATCAATCTGGGACCACAGACAGAGGGGGCGTACCTTATCCAGTTCATTTAATACATCCATGGCTATTACCCACGGCACTGGCTGAGCTTTTACTGGCTGCATGGTGCTCACACAAGAAGTGTGAGGGAGGGAGAGGACCTCTAAACAGGATTCACCCAAACAGTGTGAATGAAACTAAATGTAACTCCAGGCGTGTTTTTGATGATGGAACATTGTTAGAACAGGGTTAAAAGCTCAAAAAAAGTCAATTTTGCATAATCATTTTTCTTGAACTACAATTCCATGAGTTTAAAACAGTATCCCAGTGGTGCTGTGGTTGGGGGCGTTGCACATATGCAGTTACTTCTCTATGCTTTTGTCAGTTTGAGCCCTCTCCATTTTGCGTTACACATGTTCTGTCTAACAAAGCAAAATAAATCTTAAAACTAAAATGTGCAAGTAGACTGTCATTGACCACGACATTACTGGAGGATTTGGGTAAAAACTACTCAGGTTTTCATGTCATACTGGGAAACATTTTAGGGAAAGTAAAAACAGTGCAAACCTTTGTTGATAGAAAGTAACCAAAGCATGTCGGTGACCGCAGCGATCAAAAGTACAGTCTGATATGAGCTCAAAACCAAAGAGGCGGAGGTGCTTCTTTCTCCTTATTTTCTTTTTGACAAGGAAATACTCCAATTGTCGGTGCACAAAAGGATTAGAAAACTGCAACAGAACAAACAAGCTTTTCCTTCCTCAAAAGTTGAAAAGAATTGAAATGCGTATCTCGGAAGTGCACGGCTCACCTGTCCCGATCAGCTCGGTGACATTTGCACACCCGACCCCAACTTCGCAAGCGCTCCACTATTAAATATTCAAACCAGAGAACAAACAGAGAAGAGATTTTCAAATGTAACAAGGACAAGGTCGGCGGGGGAACTGGCAGCACGGCTCTACATGTGTAATTGACTATGGCGGGCTTATGAACCTGTTTATACCCATTTTAATATTCAACTGTCAATAAAGTGTGCCGCTCAAACGCCTCGAGCGCTGCTGAGGCCACTCGCAACAGGAAACAAAGCAGTTTTAATCTCAAAATGGGAATTAGTTTGGTTGATGGAGACAGATAAGAATGCCGGCGATGTCGTGTGGAGATTTCGCACCAGAAATGGCCGTGTAAATTGTCAGTTATTAGCGATTAATTGCGTTCTGAAATTGTCGTTGAAGTCTGCGGAGAGAGGTTATTTGTTTTGAAATCTGATGAAAGATTTGAGAGTTAAAATTAAATGATTCCTCGACAGAAAGCGGGGCCACGTGCTGTGTTTTTTAATTGAGCAATGTCAAACAATGTCTGACTGCACTTGAACAAAAAGTTGATGAAATATTAACTTTTGTGCCGCTGAGTGCAAATGGATGAAAGAAAGTATTTGGGAATAACTGCATTCTTCTGTAGCACGAGGAGGTCGTTAGCATTGGCAGTTTTTGGTAGTTTGTAGCTAACGTTAAATAAAAATCCAACAATGCCACCCAGAGAGACGACTCTGGGACTAAAAAGGACTCAGGGTCGTGCAATCAGGAGGAGGCAAAGCATCATGTACAAAATGTATTAAAGTGAGACACTGCAGATGAATTTTTTCTTATTTAGTTTTTCAGTAAACTACATTGGACTGAAAATTGTTGAAAAAAATCAGATTTCACCTCTTCAACTTCAATGAATCAGTTTTAGAGTTAGACATTAAAAAATCCTTGCATAAGTTTTGTCAAAATCTTCCAATCATACAAGATCATACAGTTTGGTGTGGGATCTACTTTAAGGCTGATCTTTATGTCTCTGTGAGAGAAAATGCATTTTAAGAAAACGGCCTTTGAAGTTACAACGTCCCAGAGAAATGTATGGATGAAGTGGATTCTGTAATGAAATAATAAAACATCTTTAGGAGCAGATTGGACATGTTTGTTGTTTCCACATGAAAGCCGATATATTGAGAAAGCAAACTGACCAATAAAAAAAATAAGTGCTTTGCGTATAGTGTCTCGCCTTAAAAGTTACATTTCAGTTGGTATTAGTTATTCTAGTTTAAGAACAAGTGTCGCAGTCCTCTTTACAATTGCACATTCACATTTTGACAACTGCATGTTCCCAAGAGTCCATATACCATTGCACAAATCTCATTGTTATGTTGCACCTTTAAAAGCAAAACTTCAGCTCCCCCTGCAGGTCTCTTGTGAAAATACACTGCCAGTAAAAAGATGCAAAAGCTTTTTTTTTCTTTTTTCCCCCTTCCTTTTTATTACTATTTATAATAATCAATCAATCAATGAATAATCATAATAATCACATACAAAAACATTTCACGTCGCCAAATATTAAAAAGAGAGCCATGGTTTCTCAGGAGAGTTGTCTTCAGGTCGGCGTCAGGAAATGTTGCAGCTGGTTTTCCACTCAAAGACAGCAGGGGGCGACGACAGGAGGCTTCAAAATACACTTCCAACCACCACACTGACTAACAAAGACGGCAGCTGAAGCCCCTCAGCTTCATTTTAGACACGTGTTGCTCCGAGGGCTGCAGACATCAAAGCACAGAACGACAGGGCCATCCTGACGGTGACTCGTGGGGATGTGAGCCACACCGCAGTCTAATAACACCAGCATTTGTGGCTAGAATACATGAATACTGAAGGAAAACAGGAACGTACCCTACCAGGAAGGAACAGTACCTGGAGCAGCAGAGCTCTGGTCTAGGCGGCAGGAGCTCAGTTGGCAGAGACATGGTCTTCTGACACGACGGTCGGTGGATCAAATTCCGCTCTTGACATGAACATCCTTGGTTGAGCGGTCAGATCCAACCAGGAAGTAACATAATAAACTTTACATAAACTGTCAAACTGTGGACAAATAGGCTAAATGTTTAGTCAAATCTTAAAAATAATCATGTTCACTACGTTTTACTGAAATGTGTGCTTAAAGTCTGATGACAGGTTCTCATGATGATGATGATGATTTTTATTTATAGAGCGCTTTTCCATCTGATATTCTACGTTTGATGGGGTAGCATTTGTAGTAACTGTTTAGCATAATTTTATATCAAAGAAGGTGCAGTTTGTGAAGGAATTTTGAAAAATAAAAGTTTAAAATGAAAGGAAGTAGTGCTGAGTTCCACTTATGTCACCAAAAAGTGACAACTGACACATTTTTCTGACAGTTTAAACTGTCCTTCAACAAAATAAAGGTTTAATCCTTTATTATTATTTGTCAAATCATTGATTTAAACAACAAAATAAAGGCCAGGCATTATTTCATGTCAGTTCTTTTTTGTCTTCTCTTAAAAGACTTCAACTTGTGCAAAACTCTGCTGCAAGGATTTTAACAGGAATTCCCAGAACAGCCCATATAACCCCGGTTTTATCGTCCCTTCACTGGTTACCAGTAAAATATAGGATTGATTTTAAACTTTGTGTTCTTACTTTCCGAGCGCTGCATGGTCAGGCCCCTCAGTATATTGCTGATTTGCTGTGCCCTTACACCTCCAGCCGCACTCTTCGGTCTTCAGACCAGAGTCTTCTCATGGTCCCAAAGACACGATTCAAAACTCGGGGGGACCTGTCCTTTCAGGCTGTGGCCCCCAGACTCTGGAACGCCCTGCCCCTGGCTCTTCGCCAGGCCCATTCAGTGGACACTTTTAAGAAGCAGCTAAAGACACTCTTATTCAAAAAAGCTTTTAGTTGACTGGGTTGTTATTTCTCTGTATTTTATCCTATTTTTATGTGAAGCACTTTGTGATTTTTATCTGTGAAAAGCGCTATACAAATAAAATTTACTTACTTACTTACTTACTTACTTTACACTACTATGTAATTTATATGGATTTTTGCCCTTGTTTACAGTCTGGTTGCTAGGTAACAGTTGTGAAATTACCTCATATTTGTGCTCATGTCCAACCAGGAAGTACAACTATAAACATCATGAATAAGCAAAATGTTTAGTCAAATCTTAAAAATAATCATGTTTACTATGATTTAGTGAAATGTGTTCTTAACCCGTCATGTGCAGCATTAGGAGCATTAACAAACCACCACCAGACAGAGCTCGTTTGTGTGGATCATGTTCCCACATACTCTGTCTCATTCACACTCCACAGACTGTTGTACATGGTTTTAGTGGGAGGGGAAACCAGAGCCACCGGGACCTCCCTCCTTGGGGCACAGGAAGAACGTGCAAACTCCACACAGAAAGGCCCCACGCCACCCGGGAGTCGAACCCACAACCTTCTTACGGTGAGACAAGAACGCTAATTCCAGCGCTCCCGTGCCACCCACAATGCTAACATATAATAATATAAGTATAACATAAAAACTCTACTGAAGTATATGTGTTGAAGCACCTGTTTGAAAATGTACTTAAGGCGAGACCTACAGGCAAAAGTCATTTTTTTTAAAAGGTTTTGTTTTTCGGTCAGTTTGCTCAACAGACTGACTTTCATGTGGAAACAACAAACCAATTTGCTTCTAAAGATGTTTTATTCTTTCATTTAATCCTCTTCATTCATAGATTTCTCTGGGACATTGTAACTTCAAAGACCGTTTTCTTAAAATGCATTTTTCTCCCTCGAGACATAAAGATCAACAATCTGGACTCAATAAGATGGAGGATACAGAAGGATTTGTTGATATCTAATTCTAAAACCGATTTATTGGAGTTTTAAGTTTAAAAAATGAGGTGAAATTTGACTGTTTTTGGGACAATTTTCAGTCCAATTTAGTTTATTTAAAAACTTAACAAGAACTAATGTAACTAATATGTTACAAAATGAACCAAGACATTTAAACCTGGTTCTGTCCATTCTTCAGGTTTATATGCCCCGAGCATGTGTATTTTTGGCCGTTTTTAAACATAAAATGCTTTATTTCTACATGAAAACATGACTTACATTTGCGTGAATAAACTACAGGAGAAGTTTCAAATTGATATCTTTAAATGGAAGAGTTTTTTCACCTGCAGTGTCTCATCTTACAATATTTACAACATTGTACAATGTATTTTTTACTTTTGCACTTCGTTACGTTCCATCACTTAATCACACATGCTGGATCCATGCACAGAGCTATGCATGGATGGATAAAAAAAGAGCAGGGACTGGTCAGGTGAAGCCCCGCGCTCGAGCAGAAGCAGCTCATTTACATGTTATTGGACGGCGTGCATCTGAAGCGCGCCAGCCGTCGGTACTGAATACGCTGTTTATATGTTTTTCTTTCTTCCCTGACATTTCCAAAGACCATCTGATCAAACATATACGGCGAGCAGATAAAATATTGATTGTGGCGGCGCGCTCTAACTCTGGTTATCAGTATGTATAGGAATTACACACACCAAAGATATTTTTTAATCTTCTTATTTCCATTTTAAGAACTTAAGACATTTTCATCCCTTGCGCAGCGACAGTGAATATTTATGAAGGTCACAAATCCAAGCGATGGCCGTAAAGTGTGTAGTCATGAAATATAGAGCTAGCGCTGCACTGCGGAGTGTTGCCGAGGATTTAGAGTGATCTTGGCATCGGGGTCGGAGTAAAAAGTGCAAAGTACAAGCTCGTCAAAGTCCTGGAAGTGTCACAGATTCTATTGTTCATAAAATCTTCCTGCCGTGGATGACAAAAGAAGTGTCGGCGTCATGGCTGTGCTGAAGCCGCCGAGATCGATGGATGAACGAAAACAGGCTGAAGGAGGTCAATGAGACGACAGGAACATCGAGGGCTTGATCTGACCATGAGGAGACCACTGAATGTCCTCAAAAAGAGTCTTTGCTGACAAACGTGAGACATTCTTCCCACAACCATCACGTTTGTATGTTCGGTGTTAAAGAACAAATATTCTACATTATTTTTAGTATTCTTATTGTCCTTTAATCTGTTTTTTTTCCATCCTTGTCCACTGTAACTTTCCAAATGTAATGTAATCAATGCAAGTGGTGCACATGCAATGCTACAGCACTTACAACATTCAGATTTATTTGACAAACAAAATAAGGCTTGATTTCAAATGGTTCCAGCGAAGACATACTTCATATTAAACACTCCAAATTCAAAGTTATTGCCCTGCTGACAACTACAACTGTGTTCTTGTGTAGAACTCTTAACTGTGTGAAATTTAAGAGCTCTGGGTCCACGTATATTGAAATGGTGCTTATTATGATGTATTTGTGCTTGTAAATGTGTAATAGACACAAATGACCCAAAAGTGCAACTGCGATAAGACATATTTCTTCAAACAATCTCACCCTCCATCCTTCCCTCTCTTCTTTCAGTGCAGCGTCTGCAGTGATGCGGGCGCTGTATCGGACCGTGATAAAGAAAGAGCTGAAAGGCAAAGCTCTCGACTCACCTGGTCATGAGCTCTGGGTAATGACCAAAAGGACGAATGTGGATACGATCGTCGAAATGAGCTTCCTCCGCCGGGTGGCTGGGCGCTCCATTAGAGACAGAGGAGCTCAGTCACACAGGGGGAGCTCCTCCACGTCGAGGACGTTGAGAGGAGCAGCTGAGGCTCGGGCATCTGTTTCGGAGCCTCCTGGACGCCTCCTTCGGGAGGTGTTCTGGGCATGTCCCACCGGGAGGTGGCCCCTGGGAACGCCTCGGGATCAACCGGGAGGAGCTGGAGGAAGTGTCTGGGGTGAGGGAAGTCTGGGAGTCCCTGCTCAGACTGCTGTCCCTGTGACCCGGCTCTGGATAAGCAGAAGAAGATTTCTTCAAACATGTCAAATAAAGTGTAACGGTTTACACTAATTCTGCCTAAAAAGGATGAAATGGGACCTTATTCCTCCATTTCCCTCCAGGTGCTATTATGTAAATGAGGCTAATTAGCATATGAATTAGCTGCTCCATTGTGCACAGCTCCCCCTGCGCCCCCTGGAGGCTTTACCTGGGAGTGTGACACATCTTTGTGAAGCTTTGAGGGAGCACTATATGATACAGCAGACTGCCGGTTAAACCAACTCTTGTACACAACAGTCTGTATCTGACCACTGAACAATCAAGTCTGATAACCATCACTAACTTAAACTCGAGCCTCACAACAAGAAGGTCCGGGGTCAGATCTCTGTGTGTGGGACAGTTATCCAGCCACTCCAGCCACATTTAATGATGCTTCAGATGCAGAAGTCAAAATGTATCTTTGATTGGTTTAGACAATTTACATGAAAAAAACAACAACAAAAAAAACAAAACATAATGATCTTATAGAATCGTTTTCATTTTATTCCTGGCTTATTAAAATGTGATTCCATTAAAAAACACACTTAGAAAACACTTAGAATTTTCAAAAGCTACCTTATGCAATGGTTCAGTAGTGCTGTAATGACTTTATTCATCTTCCAATCTATTTCTATTTCAATTACACACCACTCCAAACTTGTTGAGAAGTTGTAAATGAGTAAGTTCTGTGACTGCAGTACTATCACCTCTGTAATTGGCACCAAATCTTGTCGTATTTTGTCTGTCGTTCCACCGCACTTCTGCTCGCTCTCTCCAAGGGTTATTTAAAGCGGGTGAGCAGTGCACCCGCAGCATCCAATTTAATTAACAAAAGGCGGATATGAAAAAGTCCAAAGATCATTTTGGTAAAGCTGTTTTCTGTTTAAAAAACTCAAACTTTGGACCCGGGTCTCGTTGGGGCCGTGGCTCTTTTGGCTCAATCCCACTGCGTCCATTAAAGCACACGACTTCAATCACGGCACTTGCACAAATCTCCCAAATGCAGATGTGGTCATCCAGAAAGTTTCTCAAGTACCTCAAGAGTAAAACAAAGTATTTCAGAAGCTAAGATCGGATCATTTGAAAATGATGAAAATTGGACAAATACGGATAAATTGCACTGAGGCCCAGATTTACTAAGTCAGGTCCTAAAGTGCAAGTACTACTTCAAATTTAAAAATGTGCTGTTTTGTGGGCGTGTTTACCATCAGAAACTGTGACCATTGTCAGTGGCGCAAATCTGATATTAAATGAGATTAAAGCGGGGCAGAGGAAGTGCAAATGCCTCTGCTGCTGCTGCTTTGGGAGAACAGACACATGGAAGAAGAAGGAGAAATGAGGAAATTCACAAGCCTCACAGGCCAACAACCTGAGGAAAAAATGATATCAATTATTTTAATTATGGCATGTCAATGTTTTTTTATGAGGTGCTCATCTTAGTCTAAAGGGAAAATCTGTGATAAGCAGTGGTGGAAGTAAAAGTACAGATACATGTGTAAAAAAGTAAAAGTATCACATTAATAAATCTAATACTAAATCTTCTACTAAACGTGTTGAAGTGCCTGTTTGAAGATGTTCTTTAAGAGTAAAAAGTAAAAGTATTTAATTCAGAAAATGTCGTAATTTTGGTGAAGAACTTAATTTTGCTCGGCAAAGGTCTATTCGCATTCATTTCTCTCATTTCCTGTGTAAATTTTTTTTTGTTTGTTGTTGAGTTTGAACTCAAAACACTTCACTCACAGAGGGAACGGTTTAACAAACTCCTGAAATTGGTCTGAAGGACAGTTTCTGTAAGTGCTCTAGTTCAGAGTGACACAGAAGGTGAAGTGTCTGTACCCGCTCCCCTCCATCAAAACAACACTGTTACTTTGAAGTATTTGTAAATGAGCCAAACACAATCATCCAAAATTTGAACATTACATTGACCTGTAAACTCAATACTCTGTTCTGTGCAAAATTTAACCTGCTTTTCAGACGTGCTAAATTTTCATAATTGATAAATCAAACAGCAAACGCAAAGCATTATCATTTGCGTTTTCTCTGACTCTAATTTTGCATGTGTTGCATATTCATAAAGTCCCATGTGCTAAATTTGTGCTGTGGATTGAGAGAGACACGAATCTCTACTGCTCACGCTTTTGGCTCCAGTTCAATCCGTTTTGCACCTTTGCAAACACTTAAATGTATTCATCTTATTTTAAAGGGGACATTTTGTAAAATCAATTTTAACAATCATTTAATTTTGTTACAACAGGGTTTCCTTATCATTAATTTACTCAAAGTGGTATTTTGTTACCACTAACCACTACCACTAGTGGTATTTTGATTCCTCATTAACCCTGTTTTGTCCATTTCCATTTAAATGGACATACATTCATTCATTGTAAACAGATATCCACTTTTTAATCCTAAAAATCTAATTTTCTTTTTTAATATATTAGTGATTTTTTTTGCCATTTTTCTTCTTGATTCTTTGATTTCTTTGTCAAGACTGTTTAAAAAATTAACTCCTTTTAGAGGCAATGCTTTGATTGTTCCAGTACAGAATCTTTTTTTTTTCTTCTTCTTTTGTTTAATGTATGTTCTTTTTAGTTTGTAGGGATTTGTCCTCTGTTTAGAAAAATCTTGAATTAATATGTGTATGCTTATGTATATATGCATATACATATATGTATACGTGCAGATTGAGGACCGGAGGCAGTGCGTGCGGCCGGGGAAGAATGTCTCGGACACTCGGGCAATCGGCACAGGATCTCCACAGGGCTGTGTACTTTCTCCTTTGCTCTTCTCCTATCACCACTGTGGACTCTTTCCTCTTCCTCTGCACCACCATCACTCAGGACCTCAAGTGGGAGCCGACCATCAGCTCCATCCTCAGTCAGGCCCAGCAGAGGATGGCAGTGTGCGGGAATCTTTTCCATTTACCTTATTTTCATCAAGTGCGAAGTTCTTATTCTTATCCACAGCAAAATGGAAAAAAGGAATTATGTCTGAAAACTAGACTTCTAAACTAGTACTCAAGTAAATGTGCTTGAGTAAAAGTATTGCCAATATCTTTCCAAACCAGAAAACACACAACACACAAAAGGAAGATTACTGTCAAAACTGTATGGAATCTATAGTCTTTGTGTGTGCCATCATGTTGTTATCTCAGAAATGAATTCAAGGAAAAGCATGCCCCAGAAAAAAGCAGCATGGAAAATATAGATATTTGCCACGGCTGTCAGAGGCAGAGTGCTGTTGTTTCTGCTCCAATCCCAGCGCCTCGTGTGAGTGACAGGAGCACGGCTTCTGCTGCACCCAGCGCTGGCCAAAGGCTAACGTGGGTTTACCTCACTGTTTTGGTCAGCATCAGATATATCTTGGTGTGGTCATATTTGTAAAAGTTTAAACTAAATTATGATACGAATGAATAGACCAGGACTATTCAATTTTATTTCACCGAGGGCCAGATTGTTTGGATGGTTTTGTCCTCGAGGCCAGAAACACGTTAAACGCTTTTGAAATACGAAAAAACTGTGCGACAAAAGGCTTTAACAACATCAGCAGAACTGAACCAGGACTAAACCAGGTTTAGACCAGACGAAACCAGGTCGAAACCAGGTCTAAACCAGGACTAAACCAGGTCTAAACCAATCACAAGGAATAAAATATTTTCTATATTTTTTTATTTGCCCTCCGAGCCTTTTGGGCCCTATTCACCATGCAAGGTCAGAAATGGATGAAAAGGGGCTCATTTTGAAGAGGACAAGAAGGAGAACAAGGACATACCAAGGAATCCAGTCTGATATTGTTGGAACAAATAGTTAAATAACCACCCTGGAACATGGGCCAGCTCGTCGCAGGGTTAGGACATGGACCTGCAAAGACATTCACTCTCACATTCATTCACTAAGGATAATTTAGAGTTTCCAATTGACCAATACATGCATGTGTTTGGACGGTGGGAGGAGGCTGGAGCACTAGGAGTTGGTCGGCCCATCATAAGCCGATAATGCAGTGCAGGACGCAGGAGCAGCACTCCCTGGGCCGCACGGCAGCGTGGACTCAGAGCTGTGGCTGTGCCCGGTCATTCTACACGACTCACTCCTGGTTCCAGTTTTTATCTCACATTGACACACCTCATAAGTGGGCAGTTCTGCTTATTTTAAGATTATTGAAAAAAGACACTGATTACTGTGTGGCTCAGTCAAAGCGATCACCGCAGACGTGATCTCAGCAAAGGAGCAAAAGTCATTCATTATATATATTCATTCATTATATATATTCATCATATTCATTATTCTCAAAAGTTACACAAAACATAGTTCTGGTGGAAGGTCGTCTGTGACACCTGGAGTGTTTGGGCCCACTTTGGATCAGTGCTGTTCACCGCTGGGCCACATCCTGGGGCGTTTGTAAGAAGCACACTCTGAGAGACCTAAAAGGGGCCTAATGGAAACCATATTTATAAAGACATTTATTTTTAAAACTAAATCCTTAAATCTGCAGCTCCAACCGCTCTGCCACCGTTCACCCCCACACTGCAAAAAACGCCTATCAAAAAATAAGAAAAATAAACTCAAAATAAGACCTTTTTACCCTAATTTAAGTGAAATTATCTGCCAGTGGAATAAGATTATTTTACTTATCAAGTTTACTTAAAACAAGTCAAATAATGTCAATTTGATGTAGTCCTGTCAAGTGAAAAAATCTTAAAATTGGACTTTTAAGATTAATTTGCTTAATTCAAGTAAATTTAACTAAGTTAGATAATCCCTTTTTTTATCTGCAGATAAGAAATAATGATTTGAAACAAGTCAGAAACGGTTTGAAACAAGTAAAATAATCTATTCCATCAAATAAATAGCCTTAACTAATTTTAACAAGTCAAAATGTCTGAAATTAGGATTAACATCCTGAAATCAATGCCTTTTGACTTGTGTAGAATTTCATTTTTTGCCATAAACCTGTGCCCTTTAGTTTAATTTTCCAGGTTATACCCCGGTTGTGTTGTTATTTTAATTTAACTTCAGCTAAAGTACATTTTTATTAAGTTATACAACATTCTCTCTGCTATGGCATTCTTAAACCTCTTCTCTCCCCATTTATTTGTCTGTTGTGAGCTGCTATTTGTTTTTTTACAGCGACGTGCTATTTTGATTCCACTCTCTCGGCCACCTTTTATGTCATTACAAAATTGCCGACAACAAGAGACACCACTCAGACAAGCAGAAAAAACACTGCCTCTCACACACTCCATGAAGTTATCCGTCCTTTCAGATAACGCTGCATCACCGTCACTCAAGACACCTCCGATAAAGCTAATAAAGCGGAATTGTTTGTTGCCAGGATGTTTACTCAGCCGGAGTATGAGTTGGCTGGCAGCAGCAGCAGACACAGTGGACGACTGTCGAGCGGTGACGCACGGACGAGGCATTATCCACGGTGCTTAAGGAGAGACAGGTGGGCTTTGTATACTCTGACGGCGTTATTGTGATGTGGCGTAGACGCAGAGCAACTCGTGAGGAAGGCAAAGGAATGATGGGGAATTCCGATGAGGATGAAATAAAAGGCCGTATCCTACTTTAAAGGAATTG
The DNA here is from genome assembly GCA_019453435.1 of Rhinogobius similis. NCBI lineage: Eukaryota > Metazoa > Chordata > Actinopteri > Gobiiformes > Gobiidae > Rhinogobius > Rhinogobius similis. The sequence continues at coordinate 30,622,569 of CM033635.1, read as the reverse complement.
TTCTTGTCACATGTATGGAAGATGAAACCCAAACTCACACCCAAATTCAGTTCAATTTATTTTTGTAGCGCCTAAATTCACAACAACAGTTTCCTCGATGGGCTACAGGTAGAAAGCAGTTTAAATAAACAATGTTCAAAAGAATTTAGCAAATGGGTAACTGTCTCAGAGCGCCCCCTGTCCTTACCCTAGAAAAAACTACAGAAAACTTTGTGGGGAAAAGGTAGAAATCTTGGGGAGAACCACATGAAGGAGAGTTTCTACTGCCACAGACAGACAGACTGTAAATGGACCAGGACTTACACATCCACTTGGCCCAGAACCACTCAAGAGGAAGGAAGGTGGATCATCTGGTGTAGAGAGAGTTCCTCCAGGCAGATGAGGAACATTGGGGTCTACAGGTCAGGGTGAGATGGGGGCAGTGTCTGAAACAGTCTCCACTCCCAAGAGACATGGAAAAGAGAAAAAACATGTGAACAGTAATGACCAGACTACAGTTGAACTAAAATCTTAAATATTGTTGATGAAAGTAGAAGAACCAGAGGACAGTGTTCAGCTCCATTCTTCCTCCAGCAGAGGTGCTCCTGGGGCAGCGGAGCTAAAACTGTAGATTTTTCTGTTCCTGCCTGACCATAAACTATTTCAAAGAGGAGCGTTTTGAGCCTGGTCTTAAATGTAGAGACTGTGTGGCCTCTTTAGCATGAAAAGGAGCTGCCAAATCAGTCCATACATCCTCACATAAACGTCTGCATAATAAAATCATTATTTAAAGTTAACTGCAAATGCTGAGGGAAAATATCTATTAGCTAACAGCAGTATTGGTAAGAATACTTGTATTTAGGTGTTTAGTTCCAGTATACTGAATACCTGCATTAAAATGTAGTTTGTAACATTTACAGTTATCTGGTCCAATCAGACTATATTTAGAACTTTAATCACTGAGTTGCATTATATTTCTGTGTGAAAACACGACATGGGATTAAAATAGCTTTAAGTGTTTGTTTCACTGTTTGTTCTGCATTTATTTATAAGAGAACAGAATTTAGAGAAGGACACATGCACATGCTCTCACTATAAGAGCTGAGTTTTTATTTTTCTCACTAATTCAGTGCAGATGGAAGCCCACATTTCATCAAAAAATGTCACCAAATACCAGGATGTATTCCTCTGATTTGAGAAAAGTAACTGTATTCTGAAGATTACCAAATGAAAGAGTGACTGTACAACACTTACTCTAAATGATTGTTCTGAATATGTAATCAGTTACTTTATTTCCCAACACTAATAAACAGGGAATTTTTTGGTATAAATAAACAAAGCCTCCTTTTCTGTTAGCATAAATGCAAAATAAAATAAATAAATAAATAAAATATGATTATCTGTTTGTCTATTTTACTTAATATCTCTGTTATTTTATTCCCAGTTTTATTCCTTTCTTGATTTTTCTCACCATATACAGGGGGCATTAAATACTGACAGAAAATAATGATAAGGATTTGTATTAATTTATTCCAACCAAAATTGACCAGAGGCCTGTACTACAGCTGGATTAGAGAGGTTAGTCTGGTCACTCCAGGGTTAACCCTAGAGTCACCTTCTGTGGTTCACATCTGATAGAGATGTTTTATAATGTTTGCATCTTGTCACACAACATTGTGAGTGATGTATTTACCTTGACATGTTTCAGCTGCTCTCTGCAGCCTCTTCAGAACTGTCACTAATCAGCTGATAGTACTTCCTGAGGCGTGGTCAGTCAGAGTGACCACGCCTCCTGCCGCCCAGTGGTCTCTGGAGAAGGGTGTCCCATGTATTTGACAAAAGGAAAGCTCCTTCATCAAAGTTGATGGTGTCAATCACATCATGGACTTGGCGTGGCTCTGGTCGTAGGAGCTGAAACCACCGAGTTCAAACGCTGGATTAAGGAGGCCATTGAGATCAGGAACTGACACCTTCCAGATTAAAAGCACATGAATGCAAACAAGTCAGATGTAGTATTTCTTCCCAAAACGACTTGCTTTCAGGTGTGATATTTATATTGCCCACACCTGTCACTTGCCCCAGGTGGGTTTAAACGAGCATCACATGCTTAAACAAAGTCATTTATCCCCATTTTTTGTCTGGTCCATTTTTGGAGTTTTGTGTGAAATTATGTCAAATTACCTGCCTTTTCTCTGTTTTTTATGCTGTTCCACACGTACAGCAAAAACCCCACATTTTTGCAATACTTTTTACATATTTCATACTAATCCTGAACATTAACGTATCCTAACCATGTAAATCATGATAAAACAGGTGTTAATGATTACTGTATAACATCTTACCAATATTTAAAATGCAATAATAGACATTAGATCAACTGGTAAATAATGGACACTTGACTTTCAAAAGAACTTTTCAATGACTGTTTCATTCATGTATTTATTGTAAGGATCGGTCGTGAGAGATCGCGTTATTCACATTATTCACATTATTCACATTATTCACACTTATTGAGAACGCAGCGAGCAAACACACACACCGCAGCTGCTACTCGTGTGGACCGTAGGATTCTGGGAAAGCCATCTCGTGTTCCATTACAAACATTGTTGTTGTGTGGCCGGCCTGAAGGGCCACGAGCTCCGGTACATGTTTTCTCATTAGGCCGCCTCATAAAACCAAACACAAGCTCAAAGTCATCAGCCGCGCGCTCCCTCGAGGCCGAGCACGGTGTTTTATAGCAGGTTTACAATCATGCTGTCCCGGTGTTGTGTCCGATTTCACCGGGCCAGTGACAGCAAAGTCCAAACTGACAAATGTTGAAGGACATATTCTGCTGCAGTGACGTTTGAGCTTTAAACCCTGTTCTAACAATGTTCCATCATCAAAAACATAACCTGGAGTAGTATTCAGTTGCATTCACCCTGTTTTGAGAAATGTTTATTAGAAAATCCTCTCCCTCCGAGCGTCAGACACACTTCCTGCAAAACTCCCTCGATCCGGGACGTATTTTCAGATCATCTACATCAGTGGTTCAACCTTTTTTGTCTCGAGTATCCCCTAAACTTTGCCTGACACTCAGAGTACCCCTCAACTTCAGTTTAAGGCAAATCAGTGCGTTTATTAGTCACATATTGTCAATTATTACCATTTTATTTTTATTTTAATCATACTTATGGTCCAAGATACTCCAAAAAGATACTACATTTACAACTAATAACGTTCAGTAAATAAAAGTACATTTAATTTTCTTTTAAAACCTGAAACAATTCTAAGTACCCCCTGGTAACTGCTCATGTACCCCCAAGGGTCCCCGTACCCCTGGTTGGGAAACACTGATCTATGTCACTTATCTGAGAATGCGCCGTTGTTTTTAGTCCTTAAATCATCGCTAAACTCGTTCTGAGCCTTTCTGCCTCTAATCCAGGGGTGTCCAAACTTTTTACATCGAGGGCCACATATTGAAATATAGACCAAGAGGAGGGCCACAAATCAATCGTGAAACGTTCAAAAAAGTTGCATTTCTCTGATGTTTTAAGTGCCTCACACCTAAATTCAATCTCAGTGCCTTAATATCAGGTCCATCCCACACCAAAATGTTGGTTATTTAGGTTATAAGTGTAGAAAATTTGAAATTTGCCATAAAAAGTACTTCTCAGGACAGTGTGGGCCAAATCACCAGGAAGCCTGAGGGCCAAGAAAAATAGCTCTGAGGGCCGCATTTGGCCCCCGGGCCATAGTTTGGACATGCCTGCTCTAATCACAATAACTGCAGCAGCAAATCCACATCATGACGTCTTTTCAGCGCTAACTTCACTGGATTGTATATAGTGCTGGCGCCATCTGCTGGATGTACTCAGTAAGTGTCACTTCATACAGGCTGATGAAAAAGTCACTGGATGAACAAGAAACTTTTCTTTTTATAAGATGGGAAATTTAAGGTACTCAAGTTTAAAGGCGTGGGGTGCACGGTGGCAGAGCGGCTAGAGCTTCTGCCTCCCAGCATGGAGATCATGGGTTTGAATCCTGGACCACCCCAACATCACACGATCTCTCTGGGTGGAGTCTGCATGTCCTCCCCGTGTTACCGTGGGTTCTCTCCGGGTTCTCCAGCTCCTCCCACCGTCCAAACACATGACTGTGTTCAGGTTTATTGGTAACTCTAAATTGCCCGTAGTGTATGAATGTGAGAGTGAATGATTGTCTGTCCTTGTCTCTGTCTCTCTGTGTCAGCCCTGTGACGAGTTGGCCACTGTCCAGGGTGTACCCCGCCTAAGGCCCAAAGTCACTGGGACAGGCTCCAGTCACCCGCGACCCCTAACGGGAATAAGCGGTAGAAAATGAATGAAGTTTAAAGGCTGATAACAATGTGAAAAATGCGGAATATCTTTCCGTTAATCAAAGCCATTCAAACTAAAAAACTGGGGGAAACGTGCTGCTTGTTTATGGTGCGAATCAGGATTACACTTGTTGTGTTTCTGCTTGACCTTTGTAAATATCTGCAACGAAAAACCTTTAAGAAACATTTAAAACATTTGAAATTTAAATGGCACAGTTTGAAAACCACAACAGCTTCTTTTCCACATTAGCACAGGAGGTACTTTGAACATCCTTGAAAACCTCTTAAAAGCACAATTATCGGGACAAGATTTTATATAATCTGGTGTTATGCTTGAAATCTATGACTAATCATCAAATGAAATTGTTGTTGAGACACAGGAGGTTAATCATGTCGCACAAAACGTTGGGAACATGATTGTATTTAAGAACTTACAAACTATTTTGCCTATTTCTCTCATTTTGGTGAAGTGTATTATTTTACTTCCTGGCATGAGCAGCAGATGTGACATAACTGGAGGTCATGACACCCAATACGCATCTTTATTTGGTTAAATGCTTGTTAAAAGAAATGTGTGTGTTATTTTCAGGGGTGTGGCAAAAAAATCCTAATACATAATTTTGTTTATGATTTATTTATCCTAGCAAATTCAGTTATTGTTATTTTTTCATTTTTTCCTATGGTTTCTGCATATAATAATGCGCTAATTCAAATTCGGTATCGATTAGTATTTGATTTTCGATACTTTTAGCAATCCTATGCACATGCTTATATTTAGCCGTGTAACTGTTCTTTTACTTAAAGGTCCCATATTCTGCTATTTTCCCCTTTACACAGTCTATTCTAAGGGCTTTGTTGATACATTTTTGCGTTGTGCAATATCCATAACATAACAGTTTCCAAAAAACACCCATTTCTTGGACTGGCCCCTCTCCTTGCAAAAGCAAACGGCTCACTCTGAGATCTGACCCTCCCGAACAGAGAGCAGACTGCCTCCCCCACCCAACCCACACGCCTCCCCCTCCCAACCCGTGACGAAGCCTAGAGCGGAGATAGTGCACATGCGCCGTGTGCTCCGGTAAACAGCGATACACAAACACTGAATAAACATTTTCTCGTCCTGACGGTGCGTCGTGCTGAGTCCTACGTCCTGGATCTGACCTGGAGTTTGACGTGCTCCGGTACTTCAAGGACAGACGTTGCCGTTTGGTAAATAACAAGCTAACTCTTCTATCTGTCGTATCCATCGTGTAATTACTGTGTAGCATTAGCAGTTTTTATTTTTGCGGCTGCGCCCTTCCTGGAGGCGTGGCTTGAGCGCTGCGTCATCCTAGTGAAGCCGCGTCATCCTTGTGAGGAGCCCCCGTCTGCTGCTCACCCGAGGGGGACGGAAAAGACAGTTCTCTAGCGAAAGCATGCGGGAATCAATCAAAAAAACACTTTGGGCACAACATACGAGGCCCAAATAGCACTGTAGGAAGGTTAAAACCTCTGAAAAGTCCATTTTGCATGTTATGGGACCTTTAAGTACAAACTCAGTTCTCGTTCCACGGGTGAAGACTTTCAAAGCCTCACAAATGTATGAAACACTACAATAACAATATGTAAGAGTGTAACACCAGGGTTATTCTGCATTGTTTAGCTAAAGTTGTAGATAAAGCAAAGGCCTGCAGAGTTATTATTTTGTTTACAATGTTTCTTCTACTTTAACTTATTATAAAAACTCAGTGCATAGAGTGACGTGCACTGGAGTCTCAGGTGGGACAGTACTGGAGCTGCCATTGGGGAAAAGGCTTTGTAACCACTGCACAGCAAGAAATACACCGTGAGGAACCTGTACCTGGTGTCATTTATAAAACAGTAGAGCTCTGACTGCAAGAGCACGTGGGACAAAAACTAAGTTCACGTAGAACGAAAAACATACAGATTCATAAAAACCACCGTACGAGCTCCAGCGGGTCATGTCCTCCTCTGGATCACTCCTGCAGCAGCAGTGTGCTCAGTGACCCCGCCCACGTCACAGCCCTGCATATGACCAGGTAAGGACAGGCCACACCCACTTCACACATCCATGTCACAGTGAAAGGACAATATAAAGTAAGTTATAGATGAGATTTATGTAAACATGAGCCGATAGTGAGCAAGTTTCACTGAAACACGACACACAGAGTGAACAGGAGGAAAAGAGAGACACAGGCACATGGAACTCTAGTGAAAACTCTGCTTTTCTGACAAAATGACCTGTCACTAAACATTTGAACAACATAAATGACTTCCACTCAACCGTGGCTTAATGCTCTCCAAACCACGGAGATGTTTTAATTCACATGTGTTATGTGTGCGCTGTACGTGCACACGGGAGACAGCACGAAACACTGTGTGTGTGTGTGTGCGTGCGTGAGTGCATGCATGTGCGTGTGTGCATGTGTGTGTGTGTGTGTCTGTGTGTGTGTGCGTGTGTGTCTGTGTGTGTGTGTGTGCATGCATGTGTGCATGTGTGTGTGAGTGTGTGTGTGTGTGCGTGAGTGCGTGTGTGCATGTGTGTGTGTCTGTGTGTGTGAGTGTGTGTGTGTGTGAGTGAGTGTGTCTGTGTGTGTGCGTGTGTGTCTGTGTGTGTGTGTGCGTGTGTCTGTGTGTGTGAGTGAGTGTGTGTGTCTGTGTGTGTGCGTGTGTGCGTGTGTGTCTGTGTGCGTGCGTGTGTGTGTGTCTGTGTGTGTGTGCGCGTGTGTGTGTGTGCGTGTGTGTCTGTGTGTGTGAGTGTGTGTGTCTGTGTGTGTGCGTGTGTGTCTGTGTGTGTGAGTGTGTGTGTCTGTGTGCGTGTGTGTGTGTCTGTGTGCGTGCGTGTGTGTGTGTGTGTGTGTGTGTGTCTGTGTGTGTGTGTGTGTGGAATATGACAGCTGCACGTGTTGAGGTTGTTGCTTTTCAATAAAATGTGCCAGTGCCTTGTGCATTCCCGTCTTATAATGACGAAACTAACATACACACAAGTTATAGATATTTGGCCATAATTTGATATTTCTTGCAAATGACGGGATCTAAATGCATGTGCACTCAACAAACTTCCTTAAACTGGCTCTGCGCTCCTCTTCCTCGTCTCTGAAAATGTTCTACGCACAGTGCAGAATTTGCAAACCCAACTGCACCATCTCACATCAAGTTGTCTTTTCATAAATATTAAACTTTATGTGGAACATCACGTACATCACATTTGGCCTCATTTTGAACATACCCATGCTTTATAAATGATGTGTTGAAACAACGGCCTGGACATGGTCTAGACCTAGACCTGGGATCAAAGCAAACTAGAACATTCTTAGGTCAATGGAACTAAAGAGGCTGAGCTTGTAGAATGAGGTGGTGAGTCAAGCACAAGGGGCTCAGCCGAGAGAAATCATCGACGAAACCATCTACTGGACGATTGTCAAAAAGGGCTTAACAGGGAAGATTTATATGTTGGAAGTAATTCATCTGGTTGACTGGGAAAAACCCAGAATAATAATGAGCTTGGGGGAGGGGCAGCATCCTAAAACTAAGACACTATAGAAGAAGAGCCAAGCTATGGGGCATAATGGTCTTGAATATTCATTTATAAATAGCTATAAATTGGGCTGCATTCTCTCTCTGTTCTTGCTTCTGGAAGTTTTTTCTTCGTCCTAGAATCTCTGTGGGTTTGGAGCCATGATCTGGGACACTGGTTAGAGCTTTTTGCGTGGTCTGTGAACCACCCAGATCTTTTTACCAAGGAGGAGGTTCTTTTGTGGACAATAAAACTTCTATTGCATTGAATTTCCTGGAGTTCGTTTTCTTCATTGTGTCAAAACTGTGAAGAAATTATCAACACACAACACCACCATTGCATGTACCCAATTACATGTTTTATTTGTAAAAAAAACCTCTCAAAAACCTCCATTCTTACAGCCAGCGGGCTTGCCTCAACACAGATCTGACCCGCAACCTGTAATTTTTAAGTCATACTGTGGAACATTCCAGGTAGAGCAATAACAACTCGACGAAACAAGCAGGCAGTGGCGGACCCTCGAGCCAGAAAAGTTACAGGGTGCGCCTTCATTTGTAGAAGCCTTGTTGCGCCTCAGACAGCGGAGTGCACTTGTCACAGCGAGAATGCACTTCAGAACTCCTCTTCAAACACCTCAAAAACCCTTTCTGCTCAAGATTAAAGGCACGACATGTCACTATACAACCGATCCAAGCTTCTGTGACACCTTCAGCTTACTTTCACCCTCCACACTTCGGGACACACTCATCCAAAATGCCCTTCTTTACAAAATGACACCAGAACTGAACAAAATCATATACTGTATATTTTGAGAAAGCATAAGGCAACTCTGCAAAACGTTGGCCTTATGGACTGGAAATGTGGCTCGGCGTCACATCGGAGCGTGAATATTGCTCGAGTTCAATCAAATGGTCATATTCCTTTTATAGATGGGATCATTCAGTCAATTTTAGGGAAGGCTCCGAGGCAGAAATCTATTAAGTTTTTACACGCTGGTAATGATTAAGCTCTATGGGTAATTCATGTCTTCTCCTCCAGTAAATGATCTGACACCTCCACAGAAAATCAAACTGAGTCCTGACGATTTGGAGAGACGTTCGAAGGCCTTGTCTGATGGAAGTATACGTTATATTAGAGTAAATTCAAGATGCTTTTTATTGGTTGAACAAATTGATTGTAATGTTTTGTCTTTAACATGTTCCGTTGTCTCCGTCGAGCTCCGTTAACCACATTTTTTGGTCAGTTTGCTCTCTCGACTCTCGACTCAGCGGAATCAACAAACTTTTCCAATCTGCTCTTAAAATCTTTTTATTCTGCCACTGAATCCACTTCATCCATAGATTTCTCTGGGACATTGTAACTTCAAAGGCCGATTCTTTAAAATGCATTTTTCTTCCACAGAGACATAAAGATCAGCCTTAAAGGTCCCATAACATGCAAAATGGACTTTTCAGAGGTTTTAACCTTCCTACAGTGCTATTTGGGCCTCGTATGTTGTGCCCAAAGTGGTTTTTTGATTGATTCCCGCATGTTTTCGCTAGAGAACTGTCTTTTTTGTCCCCCTCGGCTGAGCAGCAGACGGGGGCTCATCCCATGGATGACGCGGCTTCCCATGGATGACGCGGTGTTTAAGCCACGCCTCCGGGAAGCGCGCAGCCGCAGAATAAAAACAGCTAATGCTAATGCTACACAGTAATTACACGATGGATACGACAGATCGAAGAGTTAGCTTGTTATTTACCAAACGGCAACGTCCGTCGTCGAGGTACTGGAGCACGTCAAACTCCAGGTCAGATCCAGGACGTAGGACTCAGCACGACGCACCGTCAGGACGGATAAAATGTTTATTCAGTGTTTGTGTATCGCTGTTTACCGGAGCACACGGCGCATGCGCACTATCTCCGCTCTAGGCTTCGGCACGAGTTGGGAGGGGGAGCTGCGCAGGTTAGGCGGGGGAGGCAGTCTGCTCTCTGTTCGGGAGGGTCAGATCTCAGAGTGAGCTGTTTGCTTTTGCAAGGAGGGGGGCCAGTCCAAGAAATGGGTGTTTTTTGGAAACTGTTATGTTATGGATATTGTACAACGCAAAATTTTATCAACAAAGCCCTTAGAATAGACTGTGTAAAGGGGAAAAGAGCAGAATATGGGACCTTTAAAGTAGCTCCTACACAAACTGTACAATCTGGACTCAACAGGACTTTGACGAAACGTACAGACGGAATTTTTGATGTCTAATTCTAAAACTGATTTACTTGAGTTTTAAGTCCAAAAAAATGAGGTGAAATTTGGATTTTTAGAACAATTTGCAGTCCAGCCTAATTTACTGAAAAACTAAATAAGAAACGCAAAATCCCCTCATTTTACATTTTTTAAAATAACTAATATGTGTACAAAATAAAACAAGAAATTTAAACCTGGTTCTGTCCATTTTTCAGATTTAAATGTCCCAAATATGTGCAATTTTGGCAAGTTTTAAAATGCCTTATTTCCACATGAAAACGTGACACGATGAAAAACTTGTAATACATTTGTTTCTTACATTTATGTGGGTAAACTACATGAGAAGTTTACAATTGATATCTTTAAATGTAAAATGTTTTCCTGTTCACCTGTAGTGTCTTTAATAAGAACACATGTATCGTGCGATGGTCATTTGTTTGTTCTGCGCATTTCTGCCTCTAAACACGATAATTGGAACTGCAGTCTGACTAGAATCTCATGCAGTGGCTTGATTAATAACAAAATGAACTTGTGTAAGTGCTATGCAGCCAGTAGATGGCGCCTAAACTCAGTAAGTGCTGTGGGAAACAGAAAAGATACAGACGTTCATTTAGTTTACTGATATATATATGTATATATATTTTTTTTTTCATTTAGTTTATTTATTTTATTTATTTACAAGAGCAGGCTTGGATTGAGAGTGGATTATAAGAGAAAAGATACGGGTGTTAAATAAGAAATCTGACAACCTGGATGTCATGCACAGACAAAGGACTACACCAGAGGCTGTGCAAAGACAAAGACCAGAGAAGAATATGTTTTCAGAAGAACAACACTGAAACAGCAGTGTGTCTCAGTTTATGGAGTCGAGCTTTGGAATGCTTTCAATTATAAATTTAAATGCTCCACTAACATTTATAAGTGTAAAACAATGTACAAGTATTAAGTAAGTAATTAAAGAAATGTAAACCATAACAGAAAGTTGTTAACATTCACACAGTTGGTGGATTGGTCGGGGAGCTAGAATGAGAATAATTGAAATTTTCATTGTATTTGTGAAAGGTGCAGGTTATAAGATTTATCTTCTTCCTGATCCTTTTGTTCATGCCAATAATGCATAGAATTAATTTGTTGTCAGTGTTTTCCTACTGCTTGGTTTGTTTTCTGAATTTGTGAAAGTAAATGCCATGATCAGTCAATAAATTTAAAAAACCTAAATCACTTTGATTGCAACAGCGCAATAAAGAAAGCTACAGCACAGGTAACTACATAACGCCAAAAACAAACAGACAAACAAACTGCCCCCCCTTGCCCTGACAGACTCTCCCATCACCACCGTGGACTCTTTCCACTTCCTCGGCACCACCATCACTCAGGACCTCAAGTGGGAGCTGACCATCAGCTCCATCATCAAGAAGGCCCAGCAGAGGATGTACTTCCTGCAGCAGCTGAGGAAAGACAAGCTGCAGCAGATGATGGTGCAGTTCTACACGGCCATCATCGAGTCCATCCTCACCTCCTCCATCACCGTGTGGTCCATCCTCACCTCCTCCATCACCGTGTGGTACATCCTCACCTCCTCCATCACCGTGTGGTCCATCCTCACCTCCTCCATCACCGTGTGGTACATCCTCACCTCCTCCATCACCGTGTGGTACATCCTCACCTCCTGTGGTCCATCCTCACCTCCTCCATCACCGTGTGGTCCATCCTCACCTCCTCCATCACCGTGTGGTCCATCCTCACCTCCTCCATCACCGTGTGGTACATCCTCACCTCCTCCATCACCTCCTCCATCACCGTGTGGTCCATCCTCACCTCCTCCATCACCGTGTGGTACATCCTCACCTCCTCCATCACCGTGTGGTCCATCCTCACCTCCTCCATCACCGTGTGGTACATCCTCACCTCCTGTGGTACATCCTCACCTCCTCCATCACCATGTGGTCCATCCTCACCTCCTCCATCACTGTGTGGTACATCCTCACCTCCTCCATCACCGTGTGGTACGTCCTCACCTCCTCCATCACCTCCTCCATCACCGTGTGGTACATCCTCACCTCCTCCATCACTGTGTGGTACATCCTCACCTCCTCCATCACCTCCTCCATCACCGTGTGGTACATCCTCACCTCCTGTGGTACATCCTCACCTCCTCCATCACCATGTGGTCCATCCTCACCTCCTCCATCACCTCCTCCAGCACCGTGTGGTACATCCTCACCTCCTGTGGTACATCCTCACCTCCTCCATCACCATGTGGTCCATCCTCACCTCCTCCATCACCGTGTGGTACATCCTCACCTCCTCCATCACCTCCTCCATCACCGTGTGGTACATCCTCACCTCCTCCATCACCTCCTCCATCACCGTGTGGTACATCCTCACCTCCTCCATCACCGTGTGGTACATCCTCACCTCCTCCATCACCGTGTGGTCCATCCTCACCTCCTCCATCACCGTGTGGTACATCCTCACCTCCTCCATCACTGTGTGGTACATCCTCACCTCCTCCATCACCTCCTCCATCACCGTGTGGTACATCCTCACCTCCTGTGGTACATCCTCACCTCCTCCATCACCATGTGGTCCATCCTCACCTCCTCCATCACCTCCTCCAGCACCGTGTGGTACATCCTCACCTCCTGTGGTACATCCTCACCTCCTCCATCACCATGTGGTCCATCCTCACCTCCTCCATCACCGTGTGGTACATCCTCACCTCCTCCATCACCTCCTCCATCACCGTGTGGTACATCCTCACCTCCTCCATCACCTCCTCCATCACCGTGTGGTACATCCTCACCTCCTCCATCACCGTGTGGTACATCCTCACCTCCTCCATCACCTCCTCCATCACCGTGTGGTCCATCCTCACCTCCTCCATCACCGTGTGGTACGCTGGAGCCACAGCCAGGGACAAACAGAGACTACAGCACATTGTGCCTCTGCTGAGAAGGTGATCGGCTGCAGCCTTCCATCTGTCCAGGACCTGTACGTCTCCAGGACTCGGAGCAGGTCGATCACAGCTGACCCTTCTCACCTGGACACGGACTATTTGAGCCACTCCCCTCGGGCAGGAGGCTACGGTCCATCCGGACCAGAACCTCCCGCCACAAGAACAGTTTCTTTCCCTCTGCCGTTTGACTCATGAACACTTTGTAACACCTGCCACTTTAACCATATATTATATAAGAACAATCTATTTGTACAGCCAACTGTACATTCTGTATATAGTCTCAGTCAATTTTATTCTTAATTTTATGCATGCTTTTTATATATTTTTTTATATTTTATTCATTGCTTTATGTTGCACCTATGCCGAAGCAAGTTCCTACGTTTGTGAATTTCACTGACAATGGCAATAAACGGTTTTCTGAAATAGTAGAAAAGCTTGTAACATATTTTAATTAAAGGTTCTTGACATCAGATTTTGAATTTTGACAAATGCATCCGATTAAAAACCATTAATCCTGAATAAAAAACAGTTAGAATTGTTTTTCTATTGTCAATTTCAGCTTCAGACATTTGCATTATACAATTTCGGTGTTTCTGTCTCAACTTTTTTTTCTTTACTCAATCTACCACTTTCACATACATTTCGTGCAGTACATTCGTTTCATGTTTTAAAAAGTCTCCAACTATATCAACCCGCCGCTCTTTTCACAGCAGTTATGTCTCAAATGGACTCCGATCCAATTTCCCATCAGGTGCACTATGGCAGCGGTAATAACGGCTGGTCTGGGTCAAATTGGCAGGGCATTTACATATTGCCGGTAGCTGTAATGCAAACTATTGATATTTTGGCGCCGGCGTGTTGATACGGCTCATGTGGAAGTAATACAATATCTGAGCTTATCAATAATCTGTCCCAGCTGCAATCATTAGGAGATCACCGGAGTCACACATGACAGCGTTATTGATGTCGCAGACGCTGGGTGTATCGAGCGCTCGCCTCCTGGTCACAACAATATTCTGGCTCCTATTATTTTTGCATATGTACAAGGTTGTTTGCATGCAGAGAACTACCACGTATCTGCTTTAGAAGGTTTGGGCAACTTCAAATTGTTCTTTCTGGTACTGAAAGAAGCCTTAACTGGTATGGAAATGATCTATGCAAAATAGTCTGGGTGATACCGTGATAAAAATGGAATCATGAGCTTGTCCCTGTGACAATCTGCTATTTTTGTGAAATCGTCGTATCGTGATTGACTGTTTGTGTCTTTAATGCAGCTGTCTGTTCAAACACACTTTTTCTCCTGTTCTCCTTGTTTAGCCTCTGAAGCCTCTGAGCAGATGACTTTATTTACCTCTTAAAGGCCAGGGCTGCACAATTAAACCAAATCCACACAAAATCGCAATTTCAATGGATGCAATTATCAAATCACAAAGGCTGCAATTTTTTTTAAGTGCAACATTTTCTTCCACAAACAACAAAATGTCTTGCTTTGATTTGAGTAAAAACAGCTAACACTGTTGTTTGGATTTGTTCAAACATGTTCTGAAACAAGCCACAAAAACGCAACACAATGCACCAACACGCAACTAAAAGTGACAAAAACGACTAAAAGTGACAAAAACTTGACTAAAAGTGACAAAACCATGACAAAAACCCGACTAAAGCTGACAAAAACATGACTAAAAGCAACAAAAACATGACTTAAAGCGACAAAAACGCAATAAAAACCAGACTAAATATAACAAAAACATGACTAAAAGCAACAAAAACATGACTAAAAGTACAAAAACCTGACTTAAGGCGACTAAAAGCAACAAAAACCTAGAGTGACAAAAACTTGACTAAAAGCGACAAGAACATGATTACAAGTGACAAAACTTTGACTAAAAACAACAAAGACACGTTTAAATATGACTCTCCGTCTCTGAGCGGAAAACCAGCTGCAGCAATCATCAATTTGTTTACTTCCTGTAATGTTCAACATATTTTTCAACTTTTCTCCACAAACAGCGACCTGATTGGTGTAAAACTATAATTTATACTTACAAAAGGTATTAATACACTCACTCAAAGCCCTGGCCTATGCACAATCATTAATTATCAGATTAATTCACGTCAGAACATGGCTAAAAGGTAGAAGAAATAGTTTCACATAATATGGGCCTCATAATTTGTTATCGCAGACAATGAGACAATTATTCTGAATATTGCCAATACAACATTGCACTGACAGCTTTCCCAAGTCTTACCCAAGACATCATTTGATTAGAAGAACACATACTGGATAAACGGCTTAAAAAGCTAATAGCATGAAGAAAATGGCTTTTTAAATTGGTGGCGTTGTGGGAGCCATATATTTGAGCGGGACCAGCGCCGGCGAGTAAGTGATTTCAAGCTGATTGGAACTGTCCCGGCGGTGATGAATGGCGCGCTTTAATGAATTGATCCGTGCATTGGGACTGTAGTAGTAAAGGTGTAGGTCCGTGCTCCGCTGTACCGCCTCCACGGGCCTGTGCGTCCGGCTGATGGAGTGTGAAGTGATTGGTCGGCCCCGCGCGGAGAGGACCATCCATCACGGGACCGGGTCAAATGCAGGAGGCGGCGGAGGGTGAACCTGAAGGAACTCCAGCCGTGTTAATGTGGAAGCGGTGCAGCGCTGATGGGTTTTGGCGTCGGGGGAGAGCAGTGGGAGTGCGCCCTGAGAGAGAGGGGAGAGGAGAGGGGAGAGAGGGGCAGTGACAGCAGCTGAACCGTGGGCTGATGGAGACCACCTCACAAACAGGGCCAACTGCAGCTGTGCGCGTTTGGAATAAGACACAAAACGTGACGTGCTGAAGGCGGCGTGGTGGAGCTTATGGAGACAAACGTGTGCATGAATCAGGTGCTTTGGCAACCTGTAGGTGAGGATCGGTGTAGTGTTTGGCACATGGTGAGGCACAGATTAGAGCCCAGTGATTACCGGGGATTTAACTGTGTTATTTAGTATTAACAACCACAGTGTTGTTGGTGATTGATAAGCTGTTGGATTGTTATTTGGGTACCAATAATTACACCTTAATTAACCTTAATAAAGCATGAAGAAAGACTTAATTCATAATGAACAAATCGATATTTCTTAAGTAATAGTCTAACCATAATTCCTGACTCTAACCTTAAATTGTTACTAAGTCTGAATCATGCTCAAAGAAAAACCTCTTTGTTCATTGTGAAGTAAGACTTTGTTCACGGTTCATTAGGGCTAGTAAAGGTGTAGGTAGGTGCTATGCATTAATTGTGTCAATGTTGTTCATTTGCTCCTTTTTCAAAAAACTGTTACATTTTTATAATTGATATCTTTATACAGTCATAGTCACAGCAAATCATTTGACAATAAAACAGAAAGTGCCGTACATGATGTGAATACATTTCCATAACATCTGACGTCTGTCCTTAAACCCAAATGATGCTAAAGTACATACAGTGGTGCTAATACATGTGATAAATGATCTGACAGTATAATGCATGCTTATAGCCCTGTCGGACTGTCATTCTGTTTTAACAGTTACTCTAACTGTTCATTTCTACAATCAGCAAACTGCAATATCTCAACTAATAATAAATATGCCAACTTTGTACCTGAATGATATTATGTATTACTCTTTTTTTTTTTTAATCATTGTGGTAATGATGTTTCCTTGTCAAAAACATAATTAGGGTTGTGTTTTCCTTCATTCACATACATTTACCATATCAATCCTGCATATTTATCCTGTGTCCTTCTCTCAGACTGCAAACACTCTGTTCCACCTTGTGATGTCATTATGTGGTAAAACAGGAAGTGCAACACTGTGTTTTTAAACTGTATTCACCTTCACTAGAATTACATGGTTCATTTCAGAACTGGAATTGCCTAATTTTAAATCGACAGTTTTAGCTTAGCCTTGTTTAAACTGCTTTACTTCCAGAAGATACTGGAGACTTTTTGTGCAATGCAGGATTACTCCTAAACATGTGAATAAACACAACTCCAGATAGATTTCTGAGATAAGAACATTCTAGCAAGAGAGCTAGAGCTAAAAGTTCACAGTTGTCCGTTTTGCATAACATAGGATATTTAAACTTTGGAAACAGGAGCGAACACAAGTTGTGAAAAGTGTGTTTTGGAGATGTCCTCTGCATTTGAATGACCCGCTGCAGGCAAAATCAACTTTAATGAGCTTTTAACCCCTTTATAACATGTTTCCTCATCATTATTTTACTCAAAGTTGTATTTTGATTCCTGTGTGTTTGAGTTAATCCTGTTTTGTCCTGCAACGAAGGCTCCAGTGCTCAGAAAAGTCCTGTTTTCACCTACCCCCAATCCCCGCCCACTTAGCTGTGATTATTTGAAAACTTGACACTTGTAGAGTTCTAGAATGTCTCGTAGCCACTTTTCAAAAATAAAAACATGAATGTGAATGACAATCTGCTGCTTGTTACAGTAGAATGTCACTATTATTCGTTCTGCAGTTTTGAACAGGAAGTCGATGGACTGGAATTGTGGTTTTCAAAGAACAACATGTGAAACAAAATGATGATCTACTTATTTTACAGTTCAATTCTAAGTACCTGAAAACAAAAAAAAAAAAACAAAAAAACAACAACCATCATTTGTCTCCTTAAAAAATGAAGGTAAAGTAGGAAGTACGAGCTGACCGGGCTACTTTGAGCTGAAGACTGAAGCGTTGACAGTTTGGAGATACTGATAGTACATCCATGTGAAAGGACAGCTCAGCCGTGTTGTCCTGACCCACTCCACTCTGAACGATCAGATCCATTTGGCGCCGAGCTGTGGAGGTGGAGAGGGTGCGATGGTGCTGAAGTGTGACAAATGTGAAGATTGTTGCCCTGTGATCCGTGCTGATGGCTCCACATGACCCTTTGTATTTGTGTACTCACAGAGCGGCGTTCTGTGGACAACTCCAAACCGTGCCGCTGCCCCCTGCTCTGCAGGACGAGAGGCGGCCCCCCGCTCTGCAGGACGAGAGGCGCCCTCCGCTCTGCAGGACGAGAGGCGGCCCTCCGCTCTGCAGGACGAGAGGCGGCCCCCCGCTCTGCAGGTCGAGTGGCGGCCCCCCGCTCTGCAGGACGAGGCGGCCCCCCGCTCTGCAGGACGAGAGGCGGCCCCCCGCTCTGCAGGACGAGAGGCGGCCCCCCGCTCTGCAGGACGAGAGGCGGCCCTCCGCTCTGCAGGACGAGAGGCGGCCCCCCGCTCTGCAGGACGAGAGGCGGAAGTGACCCGAGACGCTCCAGGAGCCTGGGCCAGTCCAAACCTGGCTGTAGACTTCACTCATTTCATTTTAGTCTCTTCAAAGCACCTGTATTCATGTTCTTACCTGTAGCTCCGTCACCAAAATGACAAGCTACTGTTACACCAGGGTGGTGGCACGATGGCAAAGTGGCTATTACTCTCATTGCCTCATAGCAATAAGGTTGCAGGTTTGACTCCCAGGCCAGACTGGGTCTTTCTGTGTGGTGTGTCATGTTTCTCCTGGGTCTGGGTGTCTTTCCTCCGTGTGCTCCGGTTTCCCTCATCAACCCAAAACATGCTCAGCTGGCGGTAAAATCCTCCAGTTAAGGTAGTACTGACCAAGACTAGCACAAGATATGGAGCTGGGCCCCTGGGATGCCCCGGCTGCACTGAAGGATGGGCCAAAGGACACATTTCCCTACAGGACAATACAGTGTACCTTAACTTTAACCTTACTTAACATTAAACCTGGCACATGTAACAAAGCACCATTCATACAGTGGATACTTTATTTTTGTATTATTTGATTTGTATGTTGATGTCCGGCCCATTTATAGTAAAACATGAGCATTTAAAGATGTGAAAATGCACACATCTGATACTTGCATATATGATTAGTTCTGGGTTCCAGTCAGTTTGGACACATTTACCGTCCTCTCTGTGATTTGTCTGAAACCAAAACATTTGTCCTTTACTTTCTTTTGTCTTCTGCTCTGTGACAGAAATCACTTAAACTGATCCCATCATGCATTTCAATGTACGCGGCTTGTTTTCACCCAACAGGGGACGGGGCCCTCCTGGGGGGACGGGAAATTACATTTGGCTGAAGACGTTTAAGTCACCATGAACGTGTTAAACAACAAATAAACCCTATGATAAATACTTTATACTTTTCAGTCCAAAACTGTGAGGTAAAGCACAGATGCTCCTCCACTGATGACACATTTCAAACTTGATTTCAATACAAGGGAAGAGGCGCGATACTCAAGACCGATTTTCATAGCACAGTGATCACTTTAATACTGCTCTTTTGTACTGTCATACTGTTCAGCAAATGTTTCCGGTTTCTGAGATTATTTTAGTATCGATTCGTGCCGTGTCGAACGATCTGATTCTTCTGAACGAGTCCTTACTGTGAACGATAGGAATGGACTCACGGTACTATGTGAATCCTTCTATTTTTCTTCTACCCTTCTGTATTTTCTCATTGGATATGAGACATTACAGACACGAAAACAGCGGAGGAGTCAGTTCAATTGCACATTATCAAGAAGTAGCAACATTTTGCACAATACTCAAGGTTTTTGTTCTGTGAAAGATTAAAAAATGTTGTGTGCTTTGTTTTTACTGACACTTAAACAGCACAGGCACAGCGACTTACTCAGGCCTACTACCTTTTTTATTAATTCAGTCCACATAAAGATACATTAGCAATGAATTATAATTACATGTTTAATTAGAGCCAATATGTTCAAAGTATGAAAAAAGCACCCACTCCATTGTTTATGTATTTATTTATATCTGATTGGTGATTGATTCAACAAAAAATAATCAGTCTTTTGAATCGATCTTTTAAAGTAGAACTACATATTAAACTTGTTAAACTGTCTTAGTAAGTCTGTGTGATTATTGTAAATGTATTTTCGGGGTGTTTAAAACCTACGTCGTCGCCCCCTGCTGTCTCTGAGTGGAAAACCAGCTGTAACATTTCCTGACGTCGACCTGAAGACAACACTCCTGAGAAACTCTGGCTCTCGTTTTATATTTGGCAACGTGAAATGTTTCTTATATGTGATTGTACTTATTATTTCAATTAAAAAGAAGCGAAAAAAACAATTAAAAAACGTTTGCGTCTTTTTATTGGCAGTGTATTTTCACAGGAGACCTGCAGGGGGAGCTCTGTCACTGAAGTTACTCAGTTGTGCTTTAAAGGACACATTTTCTGCTACAGTGAGTTTTTGAGCTTTTAACCCTGTTCTGACAATGTTCCATCATCAAAAACACACCTGGAGTAGCATTCAGCTGCATTCATGCTGTTTTGAGGAATATTTATGGGAAAATCCTTCCCCCTCCGAGCGTCAAACACACTTCCTGCTAAACTTCCTGTATTTTTGGAAGTCTTTTCAGATCATCTGCGTCACTTATCTGAGAATCTTCTACTGTTTTAAGCCCTTAAATCATCACAGACTCCTTCTGAGCATTTCTGCCTCTGAACACAATAACTGCTGCTAGCTTGATAATGGCCTTTAGCACATTTGCTTATAGAGATAATATAGCTAAGCGCTTGGCACCATCTACTAGCTGGATGCTGTCTTTCCAGACGCCTGAGGAAAACATGAATTATTTAATAATAAACCTTTTTTTGTTTGTTTCAAAACATGAGATGGCAAATTAAAGGTGCTCAAGAGCACGTTTAAAGGTTAACAACAATACAAAAAATGCATAATATTTTTCCTTTAAAGAAACTGAAGATGTGAATCCTTTTAAAGAGTCGTAAATCCCATCATTTGTATCGATACTTCCTCAAATAAGTATCTATTTTCGATACTTTTTGTAGTACAATTAGTATCAGATTTTCAATACATTTACAACCCTACTCTCCACTGCAGTGAAAAGAATAGAAAGTATTTACAGTGAAATGACTTCAGTAATGCAGAGACCTTTTCTTTTTTTTTTAATTACATACGGTACTTTTAACTTTAGTACCTGTTTACTTTCCACCGCTGACAATAATGTATTTTTAATAAACCAAAAGCTAAAAAAATGCAACTCAACTTTTGAAACATTAGTGTAGCGTCGCACCAAAATATCCTTTCCACTCAGCAAACAGCAGCTCCCCCGTGCACACACCTCCTCACCCTGCAGGTTCTCACCACCACAACAAACCCAGATTTAAAATCCAATCTCGTGTGTCCCTCAGGAGCTTCCGTACATTCTCCTCTCACTGCACACTTTCTTTAAAATGCTTGATTGACTTGTCAAATTTGTTATGTTATGACAAAGACAAAATATTCCCCTGATGACGGCTTGTTTTGGAAAACCGGAGCCGAGTGTATTCAAGGTGAATCATATCCATTCTGTCTAGACGTGTTTGAATAAAGTGGCGAAAAGCGCTGCAATTTCAAGGAATAATATATCGGGTTGAAAAGAACTGCACACTTGAGGATTGTTTGGCAAGTTGTGTCTAGTTTTTCAAGCGCGAGCCGGTGTTGTTTCATGTTAATGTGAAAAATGAACTTGGTGCTGAGATGATGCATACTAACGACAGCACTCACATTTCTATTCATCACACGGCGCGGCGACAGGAGCGGCGCGTTCCCCTGCCAACACGCTCATCTTCTTCATTACCTGCTTTAGAACTGTCCAGGGGAACCTTTGCGCGTCGGAAATGTTTTTGAATACAGCTTTACACGCGTCCCAATCCACACGGCAGCGCGTCGTGATTTGTAGATTTTGCTGAGAGAGCTGGTTTGGATTAATAGCGCTCAGGTTGATGGTCAGACATCCATTTGTTGCTTAAAATGATGATGATGATGATGATGGTTGTTCTAGAATTGAATGATGTCATGATGCCAGAGGGTGGGCAGGGGCTGTGTGACTCTGTGGGAGATTTACTGTGTTTGCAAAATAGAAATGAACAAATGTTGAATGTACTCATTATTATTTGGTTGTTATTTCCTCCACAAACTCAATCCAATGGCTGTATAGTTCTTTCAGCTGACAGTTACGCCTTTGGAGTTGATTATCGACATCACTTTCTGAGGTTATTGAGGAAAATAACTTCACTTGTTTATTTATTCTGATGACATTGAAGTTTGTGCCAGCTCTTGTTTCAAGTGAAAAGGTGCAGTAATGACAGAGATATGGACCGTGACCCAGCAAACAGTGACTCTGCAGACAACATTATGGCAATCCTTCAGAAATGTGTTAAATGTGTCTGTAAATGTGTGAAGGTCATGGTCGAGGTTCAACTGTCAAACAAAGACTTGTGTGTTCTTCATTCAGAGCACTCGTTCCTCTCATTACTCACACTTATCTCATATATAAATACACTTGTCCAAATAAGTTAGGTTCTATCTTTAGTCTGACTTCAGACTAATGATACCAGATTTATGATACATTTGACTCACTTTAGCCTGCTCTCTTCCAGAGTGAGAGTTCAAGGCTATTTATGGGCTACTAACTTAATAAACTAACTAAAGCGTCAAGGAATGGGACTGAGACGAGGGCAGAGAGCAGACCAGAATGTGTGGAGATCTGACATCTGCATTAACTTCAGACAGAAGCGTCACACACTTAAAGGACACAGTGTGCTTTGTGAGGCCTGAGTGCCACGAGCGGCTCGTAATGCAGTGTGAAACAACTTCCACAAAGTTACACAAAATGAAGCATGAGGTGCTGGCGCGCTCACTAATGCACTCCAGCGCACATTTTGCAGTCTAAAAATCCAACATTATTTGCACATGAGCAAAGCCCTTAACAAACATCTTTTACCAAAAGCAAACACAATTCATGTACCAACACTGCAGATTATTAAGGACATTATTATTAGGAAAATGTTAGTAAATGTCTAATCAGTGGCAGAATAATGCAGATTAATACAGTCCATTACTAGATGTTATTAAGTGCACCCCATAATAAAATCATATTCATATTTTTACTATTTTAGTAAAGACTAAGAAAGGCTAATTCCACCATTGAAAATATAGCATTGGCTAGCATCTTCTATAAACCACTACTGAGTCCATCTCACAAACACGTGACGCCGTAAACACATTTCTGACTTTACACAGCTCTGCATGGTTTGGTATAAAAACATATTCAACACATTTGTCACTTAAGTGTTTTTATTTAAAGAAAATGCCACGTTGATGGCTTTGCCTGAGGCTCCACGTTGGCATGAGCATCATATTATTGTCACTGTAATGACACAGTAGTGTTTTCTTTCACTTTCTGCCTGGACCGGAGCCCTTACATGAGTCGTTGTCACATCGTTCTGAGTCTGTGACGATGATAAATAGAATGCATGCTAACTAACATTTATTTTACTTCTATTCAGCCCACGCCGCAGTGACACACAAAGCAGCACTTTCCACCTGCTTTTCTGCTGCAGGCTTTTCATTACCTGCTTTAGAACGATCAGGGCTAATCTTTGCTTTTTGAACGCAACTCTAAAAGTTCCCAAATCCTAAATAGGACGCCGCCCTGACTCCTGCTTGGAATAATTACAGCACAGCTTTCTTCTCCCATCATTTAGATTCGGAGCTGTCCCTTCTCATTCACACGCTCACTTGAAAAGGCAATGATGCTCATTTCAGAGCGTATAAAGCAGAGTATATAGCATTCCATCTTCCATGAAATTGTCTGTTTTCAACTCTTTAAATGGCACTTAAGGCACACTTTTTGGACAGCTAAGAAAGTCTGAATAGGAAGCATCAACTTTTAATTAAAGAGATGGAGAGTGTGATGTATATTTTAGAGCTAATTAGCAGCGGGCGCATGGGAGAGCAGTGATTAGATGAGTAAAGGCTCCCCGTGGAGGCGGCACATGAGTACACACGCGCATGCATTAAGACGGCAAAAGCAATACTTCAAATTAAAATGGGGAAATATTTTGACATTCAGAGCTTCAAGACTTTTATAATCATTTAAAAATGTTAGCAGTGAGGAGAACGAAATATATCCATTAATGGACAAACCATGAACCTGATTAAACTGAAGACTGTACTTTTTCTGTCTTCTGTCTGATAATTCCGCCCCTGGCCGTCCACTGCACGATTTTGGGCGTCTGGATTAAATCTTGAGTTGTGGCTCAAAGTTGTAGCAGGTCTCACAGTGACACAGGGCCTGGGCAGGACTTGGATGGGAGACCGCTGATGGTGGTGGTCAGAGGGGCAGATGCAGCCTCACTTCTGTCACTCTGCCTCAGGGCAGCAAACATGTGACCAACAGTAAACACAAACATGTGATCAGCCATAAACATAAACATGTGACCAACAGTAAACACAAACATGTGACCAACAGTAAACATAAACATGTGACCAACAGTAAACACAAACATGTGACCAACAGTAAACATAAACATGTGACCAACAGTAAACATAAACATGTGACCAACAGTAAACATAAACATGTGACCAACAGTAAACATAAACATGTGACCAACAGTAAACACAAACATGTGACCAACAGTAAAAATAAACATGTGACCAACAGTAAACACAAACATGTGACCAACAGTAAACATAAACATGTGACCAACAGTAAACACAAACATGTGACCAACAGTGAATTCAACCCTTGCTTTATCTACACTTGACCCTGCTCTGGAAGAATGCTAAGTAAAGTTTCAAGTCATGTGTGCATCCATCCATTTATCCATCCGTCTATCATAAATATAAAAAGTAACCATGAGTATCAGACACAGCGGCCGCACACACCTCTCCTGGCTGCACCGGCACATATTTGCATAGATTCCGGTGGCGTTCGCTCGGAGGTAGAAAATGAACACAGTGTCACGCCAATCCGGAGCAGGCCGACTGGAGCCGAGCCCATGCAAATGACTGCGATCACAGACAAAGTGTGATAAATGTGCTGTCAATAGAGATGGTGCAGAGCCACATCAGGAGCCGAGCGGAGCCAAGCGCGCTCTCTGAGGGCCCCACAGACACATCCAGCTAAACAGGGCACAAATGAGCTCCAAAACTCTACCCTGTCCGAGTTTGAGTCGTATCGGAAAGTTTCCTGCAGCAGTGTGGTCATGAAGGTGCAAAGACCCACTTTCCTGCTCCTCTCAGATAGCCTAGTTACATCTGCAAAGGAACTTTTCCTGAGTTTGGTTTGACTTGTTGCAATATCACGGCAGTCACAGGGACCTTATTCTCTTCATAAACCCTTTGAAAGTTTGTTTGGAGCAAAATTATTGGAACATGACTTCACTGGAGAAACTGTGATTAACCTCAGAAAATCACAGAATATGAAAAATTCAGGTAGTTTTGTCAAATTAAAACCCCTCAGACACATGTGAGTGACATCAGAGCTGCTGCAGAACACATTTATTGTTGTATTTAAGATTATGACAAACAGAAAGAAAAAAAGTACATAAATGTTGACTCCACAATATTTTTATTAATTTATACTTTTCCCACAAAAAAAACCCTCAAAACATATTTGAAGTTTTTCCCCCATGTGAAAATAGAAAAACAAAATACTGACATTTCTACCCTGGAAATTCTAAATTCTTATTTTTGTTATACAGCGTTAACATCATCAGCGTTTGGATCTGACCTCTGCATTATCCTGTTTGTGTAGAATGATCCACTTCAGTTTGCCTTGAGTCACCGTTGGTTATAGATTCCATTTTACACCTTTAACAGGCAAAGTTTTATAACACTTTGAACACTATTGTTATGGTGTTAGTTTAAAGTCTTCTAGTTCTGGAAAATACAAAGTACACCATACAATATATTATTTTAATTTTTTTCCACAAATAAAGAAACACAAAGTTTCAGGATAATGACAATGAGCAGCGTTGCCATAGCAATTACCTATTCAAAACAACATATTAATAATTATTTGAGTGGTGGAAAGTCCTCAAAATGTCGCCTTTTAAGAGGAAGCTGAAACCCTGACTATATATGTTGGATGAGAACCATATGGAAACAACTCCCTTGGACAGCGCCCTTACCCTAGTTTGTATGAGAACCATGTGGAACCAGCTGGCTGGTTGCTTCTCTGTCATGGTTCAGTGAGAGAACAGACCAAGTGGGCAGGGCTAGCAGTGCATGCAGAACATGTACCCCTCGTGTGACTGGCTCCAGTGCTGCTGTGGTCAGGGCCCGGGACACTTACAGACGCCTGTTTCACCAGCTCCAGTTTACCGCGGTCTGTATTTGACGAAGGTCTCGCAGATTCACGTGGTTTCACACGAGAACACCCTAAAGACCTGAAAACCACCAGACCACAGCAGGGACTCACCTGGCTCCCGGACCGGACCACAGTGCACACCTGGGCCCTTTAAGAAACCAAGTGATGTATGGCCCCCTCCTGAAGTACTGTGAAAATGCAAAATATGAATAAATAAACTAGATCATAATTTAATGAAAATGTATTGAACTGATTTGCTTTTGCTTCTTTTTTATTAATTATAACTTGGTGATGGTGTAACTAATGATTAATTGTGAATAACTGTAAAATAAACTTTGTGTCCATATTTGAAGCACAGAGACATTGAGCATTCTTTGGGCCCAACCAAACAAGAACAAAACACACCATGCTCTGACTTTTTTCTGCCTGAAAAATGAGTTTATCACAGTCCCAGTACGGAATCTTCTGGTTGAGGAATCCCCATTGATATCATCTCCTCCTCACCACCACAGTCTGTCGTCTGTGGCAGTAGGATCTCTCCTTCACTGTGGTTCTCCCAGAGGTTTCTACTTTTTCCCACAGGGTTTTTTGTAGTTTTTCCTTGCCGAGAAGGAGGGTCAAGGACATGGGATGCCTCGGGTCATTTATCTAAGGCTAAATTCTGTTGAACATAGTTTAATTGAACTGCTTTCTACCTGTGGCCCGTCGAGGCAACTGTTGTTGTGATTTTGGGCACTACCAAAATAAACTGACTTGAACTGAAAATCACCACACTGGAGCACGTCCAAGAGTTGGTGACGTGGACATGACTGACGCTTTAACATTTTTAAATAAGGAAATTGGAGAAGATGCTGGGCATGTAGAGAAGCTGGGGCTCATGCAAACATCTGTAGACCGTGGGACAGACACAGTCCTGACTGGGATGTCCTGCAACAGAAGCTGATCTCTGTGGATTTTGTTATACTTTATAAACAACTGTGTCAGAGATGGAAAAGAAGGACGGACGGAAACTCAGGGGCTCCGTATACCATGTTTACCAGTATTTTTATTAATAAATGCTATTTTATTAAACTATGCTTGTTGTGATTATTCCTCGTGGTATGTGTTGTTATGGTATGCAACAAAGCTTGCAAATTAAAGCATAAATGTTGCGTATATTTTTGGTGACAAAGTGAGCATAAATACAGAAAGTCTGCAACAAGGCCGAACACTGCACTACAACATTTCCCTAAAATCTTACTAAAACATAAAAAAGAAGGAAAGAAACTGTGCAGGGTCAAAGAAGATTACAGTCAAAACTATCAAGATGGTGGAATTAAAATGCAAGACTTTCTCAAAGGCAACTTCTCCCACAAAGTTCAGTTCTCTTATTGCACAAGTTGGTCATTCTGTCACCCAGACCCACTTCTTCAAAATGATTCCTCACCTGCTTGAGTATACAATTGACTTTTACCGTTAAATTGCTTGTCGGAGAACAAAGCCCATGCAAAATCCAATCGTCGACTGCCAAATTATCAACTTCTCCGCCATCTCGCCTGAATACGCCGCCATAGCAACATACCTAAAGTGTGCTGTTAATTTTCCTGTCAAATCAATCCCACTTAAGACGGCATAATGTCCCTGTGCTGCCCCCGTCTCTGGAGGAAAATGACAAGTCGGGCCGTTCAGAGATGTGTTCGCTTGGCAAGAAGGAAGACAATACAGCGCCCTCATCTCAACGGGAGTCTGACGTATGGAACAGACATGTGCAGACGCTTGTGCAGGAACCGGCTGATTTGGTTTGCGGTTCAAGTTTCATTTTTGGAGAGTAGAGTTACCAATCACAGATGGAATGAGTGGGGTGTTTGCAGAGAGCGACAAAAACTACAAATATGGAGTTGTAGTTGGACAGATAATCTTCTTAAACATCATGTGCCCAATTTTGAGCGATTAGTGAGCAACAGGCTTCAGCTGAGATGGTTAAGTCCACTCATATTGTTCATTCTTTGTCTCTAAAGTTTGACAAAAAAGCCCAACTGTGTGGGACAGACATGGGCCGACAGTGTGTTCATCCAGCAATGCCACTAACTGGATAAAAGGTTGTGTTCTTGTCAGTTGCTATCAAATGGTTCTCATCCAAAAGTAGTATCAGTGATGTTTGTTTCGATCCGATACCAAGTAAGAATATGGCAAATATAACAATAACCAGCTTTATAGTAAAATACATTTAAAGTTCTCTACTGTACAGAATTGAACCTTGGCATAAACGAGTCCATCCTTGTTTTTGCTCCACCTCAGCTTCAACCGGTTTGAAAATAAAATATATGTGCAGAAAACTAGAATATTAACAATATATTTAAAACATTGGATTTAAAATCTAATATTTTTGTGAATGTTTAAGTACTGATACATTTGTAAGTAGAACTTTTCAGCGCCGTAGTCTTTTTTGATCATTGGTGTCCATACGCCCATCACTCCAAAAGGGCGATTTCCTGAACTAGATTAAACGAGAGCCGGTGATTACTGCTCATGAAAAGGCCAACCCTCCAGGTGAGTGGATAGCACCTCACAGCCAAAAGGTCCAAAAGTCTGCATGTTTCTCCCTGTGTTGGGGTTGGTTGGATGTCATTCAAATGAATCTAAATTCATTCTAAAGCAGCAAAAGGTAGACTTTCCTCTGGTTAGAGTTAAATAATAATAATAAATAATCTTAAAAACAGCTACAGCTGAAGGTTACAGAAGAATCAGGAGGTCTGGCTGTGGCATTTTGGTATTTAAGGTGACACTGCAGGTGAAAAAGGGGAAATATATATATATAAAATATATATATATATATATATATATATATATATATATATATATATATATATATATATATATATATATATATATATATATATATATATATATATATATATATATATATATATATATATAATATTATATATATATATACATATTTGGGACATTTAAATCTAAAAAATGAAGGTTTAAATTTCTTGGCTCATTTTGATCACATTAGTTACAAAAAAAATCTACAGAGGGGATATTGGATTTTTTATTTAGATTTAAGTAAACAAAACTGGACTTTTTTTTTTACTTAAAGCAGTAAAACAGTTTTTGAATTAGATATATAAAAAAAAATCCTTCTGTATGTTTTGTCAAAATCTTGTACAGTTTGGTGTGGGATCTACTTTAAGGCTGATCTTTATGTCTCGAGGGAGAAAAATGTATTTTAAGAAAACGGCCTTTGAAGTTACAATGTCCCAGAGAAATCTATGGATGAAGTGGATTCGGTGAAGTAATAAAACATCTTTAAGAGCAGACTGGACAAGTTTGTTGTTCCACATGAAAGAAGCTGATATGTTTTCTTTTGTTTTTTTTAATTTAAGGAAAAGGGGGAACAATGCATGTTAATGAACATTTAAACAAATGTAAATATTCCAGATTATAGCCCAAGGCTAATTGGTTACACTTTAGATTAATGTTCCTTAGTAAACTATTTATAATGCATTAATAAGCACTTGTTATGTGTTTATAAGCACTTATAAGGCATTAACAAGCATTTATTAGCGTGATAAATGAAAATAATGTAATATTTGCTCATTGATGCTCTGTACATGTGGTTTATTCACTCAAACATGTTTTGGCTCATGGATTCTAAACATGTATCAGGCGTTATAAGTGCATAAACAAACTATTACTGCTTATTAACATCTTATAAAGAGTTAACTAAGGAACTTTAATCTAAAGTGATACCGGCTAATTTCCATCTGCAGACCCCCTGCAGGTCACAGAAAGATAAGAACATACATACAGTACACTTCAGTTAAACAGAGACAGGAAAACAAGTACAGCAAACTGACTGATGTTGAGAGAACAAACTGACAAAAAAACTAAAAATTGGAAAAAAAAAGAGTTTTGCCTGTAGAGTCTCGCCTTAATTAAGACTCAAAAATGAGTCAACAAACACACATCGACCTGATCTGTGACCTGGTGGCGTCACCTGCTTGTCTCCACTGAGAGTGAAGGTGCTCTGAGTAACTCTTCCGGTGGAGGATTTGCTACCCTCTTGTCTCCATAGAGATGTTTTTGTTCTGCCTTGAATAGTTTCACGGTTGAAAATAAATCCATACTTTTTTTAATTACAAGGGTTTTAATAGTTCAAAAAGACCTTCAAAGATAAGTGTAACGTGTGTTGGTCTTCACAGATGTGGGAAAAGCACTCCTTCCTTTATCAGCACCAACTCTCCTGCGTCCCCGCCGCTTTGTTTCCACTCGTCAGGATTAGAGCCAAGCGCTTCTGGAAAAATAACTTCCTTTCAAAGCAAAGTGAAGTGAAATGATTGCTCTGAAAGGTACCTTGCCAGATTATTTAACATGTTTGCTGAACATCAGATCAAGAGTTCATAGCTTGAGATCTCAGGACATTTGTACACTGGAGTCACACTGGATCGACACAGAAATGGGGAAAAAGCCTTCAGAAACTTTGCCCCCAGCCTTTGGAATAAAGCACTAAAACATTTTTAAGTTAAATGAGTTGATACCTTTAAATGAATTGAAATGACTGATCAAAGACTACCCACAATGCAGTGCTCTTGCTTTGTATGATTGATAAAGATTTGAATGTCATTAGTATTTTGGATCTTATTGATGTTTTATAACTGTTTTTTAGTTACTATACAGTTTTGTATTTTTGTATTTTAACATTGCACTCATAAAAGTCTTCCTTGTATAAATAATTGCTAAATAAATATAAAGAAAAAAGAAAAAAACTATGTTCACAGCAATTAAACAAATAACTGTCCCAGAGCATTCCCCGTCTGCAGACCCTCTGTAATGGAGCAGGTCCATTACGTGGGCCTGAGGTAAAAATGAAAGAGTCAAACAAAGTTTTAAAATGTTTATTAAGTGATTGATTGTGTGCGTTACCTGTAAAGTAAAATATATAATTAGTAAGGACTAAGTGGAAATGTGCAGTAATGTAATAGTACCATGGATGTATTAAAAGAACTGGATAAGGTACGCCCCCTCTGTCTGTGGTCCCAGATTGATTTGTGGCCATGCGAAGTACTGCAGCCTCTTGGAACCAGCCTTTTTCTAAAATGTCACATTATAATTGCAGACAGGACTGAATTATTATCGGTATTTAAATAAAATAGAAGGAAATGTTCTTTTCTACCGTTTCTAAAATCACCGAAATTACCGTTTTTATATGAAGTGGGGGATTGTGGTCACGTGGCGCCCTAAAACAAAGATGGCAGCCATCGTTTCAGGAAGTAAAACAAAGATGGCAGCCATCGTTTCAGGAAGTAAAACAAAGATGGCAGCCATCGTTTCAGGAAGTAAAACAAAGATGTCAGCCATCGTATCAGGAAGTAAAACAAAGATGTCAGCCTCTGTATCAGGAAGTAAATGCGGAAGTAAGAAACTTTTTTGGGGTCATGCGCCAATGAGCACTCTCCATAGGGATAAACAGGACGGCCATCTTGGATTCATCTTCCAGGTTTTATTATAGTTCTATGAATAGTACTCACCTGTGGGTCTGCCATTTTGGGTGTTTCGGGTAAAAGAGTCCCCAGGGAGCTGGAGCACCTTAAATGGTTCCGGGGCAGACAATGGGGTAGAAAGGAGCAGGGTCGTCCCAAGTAGTTGGGAGTTAACTAAGACACTGTTAATTTATAAAGAGATATATTTTTGTATGCATGTTTTGATTGATTGCTATTGGAGCACTGTTTGTTTACTTGTAATTTTTAAAATGTTGTTGGTTTTTGGGGTTTAACCTTTGATTATTGATGGGGTTACCCAATTGGCTAGAGGCCCTATAAAAGGTCTCTGGGCTCAGTCCCTGATGGAGAGGTGCTGTGTGCCATGCTGCTGCTGCTGCTGCTGCTGCTGCTGCTGCTGCTGCTGCTGCTGCTGCTGCTGCTGCTGCTGCTGCTGCTGCTGCTGCTGCTGCTGCTGCTGCTGCTGCTGCTGCTGCTGCTGCTGCTGCTGCTGCTGCTGCTGGTATTGCTGATTTGTACATATGTAAATAAAATAACACTTGGTCTGCACTGGGAACTCGGCTCAGCTCTGCTCTGTCCTCGTTAATACCGCTAAGGTTGCTATCCGGGCGTCACACCCTCCCTTTGGCATTACCAAATATGGTCTGGAACAGAATTGCTTACACAATGATATTTATTTTATTATGTTGATTAATAAAACAATGATTATATAAATCTGCTCAGAGTTAACCTTGTGTCTTTTCTATCACAATTGGCCGTAATCAAAAAGTCTGTGAAATGTTGAAATAGCTGGAGACACACTCTGAGAGCAGTGACAAAAAAATCAGACGTCTCAAGGTTTTTCCAAGAACTCTTACTTCAGCACTGTCTCCTGGCAAGTGAATTCAGCACCACGGACAGCGCACCCCGTTGCCGTAGAAATGAGCAGGCTGCCTCAGTGCACTTAAATCTGCAATTTGGGGGATTAGCCACGGAGAAAAGGCCAGGCCCTGCAGCACCACTTTGCATCTCGGACAAATTTAACTCCAGATAAAGATATTTAGCCCACAGCGGGGAAAAATCACAGACCGCATCACAAAAGCAATCATTTTACGGCTTGAGAAAGAGCTATTTTTTAGAAAGGGGCAACAGTGAAAAATAAAAACCACTAATAGTAAAATGGCTGTTATATCCATGGGGCACAGAACACCTCGGCTTTCACTGGATTGAATAACGTCTGCGTAGATTATCCTTTCTACATACACTGTTCACCGGAAATGATTTGGACGGAATCAGAGAGAAAAGGTTTATAGTCTTAGTAGTCTGTGCTGTTATTTGGCTCCAGATGGTTGAAATTGAAAGTTCGACTAGGTAAATGATTCCAAAAGTAAGGATCGGGAGCTGATTTCAGTATATAATAGTAAAATGATATCACCAATAATTTATCTATTATAAATTGAAACAAATTTAAAACTATTGTTAAATGTTTTTTCCAGTTGAAATTATTACCAAGATCAATTTCATTTCGGTTGCATTCCAGTCAATCAAGATTTATTTATAGTGCACATTTAAAACAGCCAAAGCTTACCAAAGTCCTGGACAACAAAAAGCAAAACAATAAAATCCTCATTTACGATAGAATAAAACAAAAAAATGTCAAAGAGTGTCTCTCAACCTTAGGTCAAATTTAGTTCAAGAAAGTATGTTTTGAGCTGGGATTTCCAGCGCTCAAGTGAGTGTGCAGTTCCAAGTGCAAAGGCAAAGGATTCCACAGCTGAGGTCCTGCACCAGAAGGGCCCATCTCCTCCTGTCTTCATCCTCGTCCTGGGGACAGCAGGAGGCGCTGGTCTGCAGAGCGCTCAGATCTGGACGGGACAT
Organism: Rhinogobius similis; assembly: GCA_019453435.1. Lineage (NCBI taxonomy): Eukaryota > Metazoa > Chordata > Actinopteri > Gobiiformes > Gobiidae > Rhinogobius > Rhinogobius similis. The sequence goes on along the minus strand of CM033635.1, from coordinate 30,589,083 downwards.
AGGGCTGAAGTTATTTTGGGAGTTCCGGCCTCAGAAGAATCCCCTGCACTCAGGGAGATCCAGGTTTCCTTCATTCGCTCTTTTCCTTGCTGACCATCTCTGTATTTACACATGTTCTTGTTGCTGAGAGGGAGGTGTGTGCAAAAGTGACCACAAAGTGACAGTCATGTGACTGTGGAATTTGAATATTTCAACATCTGTTATGAGTTAATGCTCAACTTTTTACATAATTAAAACACAAAACTAACCCTAACCCAAGAAAGTGATAGACAAAGTGAAGGCGACTGCACTCTCAGAATCATGCTGTGACATGTACATATGTAAAACTACTCAAATAAATGAGACACCTGCAGAGGGCATAAGGAGTGAAATGATCAGATGAAAGTACATGAACTTTTAAAACATAGTGGAGTTTTGTCATGTTTTAGCTTAAATGAAATGAAACAGAACTCCATTTGTGTTTTTGAGCTGGATACAGCATAATACCATAAAGTTTGGCTCCTTGCAGAGTTTAAAATGGATGTAAGTGTGTTTGCCCTGCTGTTGTGGTCCAGCAGGTGGCAGCTGTTGTGAGCACACCACAGCAGAGAGCACACTGTCCCTGTCCTCTGAGTCCATCTGATGGAAGCCACTGTACACATTTGAGCCAAACTGTGGGGCACCACAAACGGGTCAGTGCTTCTCCAACACTGCAGCTCATGTGCGTCAGAAGAGCTCCAAAGACTTCAAATTAGGACAGCTTTATTATGGAAGAGAATCACAGAGAGAGAGAGTCCCACTTCCTGCAGAACTCCCTCGATAAATTACGTTTTTTCCGATTTTCAACGTCACTTATCCTAGAATCTTTGGCTGTTTTAAGTCCATAAATCATCCCAGATGATCTGTCACATCTGTTCTGTGCATTTCTGCTTCTTAACATGATCAGTACAAACTAACCAGCTCACTCGCATTTATCAATAACTCATGGTTATGTTTGTGTAAGTGCTATGCAGCCAGTAGATGACGCCTAACTCAGTATGTACCAGGGCAAACAGAGCCAGACACAGATGTTCATTTTGTTTTTACTAATTTTTTGTTCTAAAAAAGGCTGATATCAATAAAAATGCATAATATTTTTTCTTTCCTTTAAAGCATTTAATGTTTTCATTTTGATGAAGAATTGTACTGATCCTTTGTCAACAGAGGTCTATTTGAATCAGGGTCTTGATGTTTTTTGTATATATTATATTTGCTTGTAGCCAGGACTGAACTCAAAACCTTTACACAAGATCCCATTATGAACAGGCTAAGCAATCCTCCAAACTAAAAGAAGTTCAAGAAGTTCAGTCAAGTTCAAAGATGAAGTGGAGCAGAGAGTATACATACCTGCTCAGAACTGTGACTGTAAAAACTACACAAGTAAAGAAATGATGGCTAAACATTTTACACAAGCACAACATGTTCACTTTAGTCATTTGTTATTTTCCACGACTGAGCTCATTTTCAGCATGTTCTTTAAAAAAACAGCACAGTCTGCAATAGTAGACATGAGGATCAAGGCTGTGTTCTACGATTACAATAAACTCATTCAGCTCTCACGAGGTAAATGTCAGTCAAATAAACTGGACAGAGGACAAGTCATCAGCTTTGGGTCGAGGAAGTCGGAGGTATCGCCTGAATTCAAACTCCACAAAAGAATACCACGTGTTGTCTCATATCCGGAGGTTCCTCTCTGTAAGATCATGTTAGACCAAAAACATCTGTGATTCATTCTGGTCATTTTCATCTTAGATCAACGATACACGGTTCACACAAAGGTCTGACGTATTATATTTTGACAAAACAAGTAAAAAAAAAAATCAAGCAGAAACCACCATGCATCTTTCGACTCCATTTCCCGAAGCAAACATTTATTTTCATAAGTCATGCAATCGCACAAACACAAAACACACGCTGTCATCATCTTTTGCTACTTAAGATTTCCACAACATTTCTGCCCTTTTTGTACAGCCCAAAACAGTGAATCATTTGGCTCCTCCTTCACGCTTCATCTGGCACAAATGTCGGTTGGCCTTAAGCACATTTTAAAAGTGACCCTATGCTCTCCCGGTGCTATTAGGCCTGCAGTACACACGCATGGTTGGGTAATTGGTCTGGAACAATCAAAATATGACTATTTCACAAAATATCTTTACACAAGCTATTTCCCATTAAAAAGTCAATGTAGAAACAGATGCTTTTAATGATACCATGGTGTTATTCAGAATGTGAATGTAACGTGTGTTTAAAGGTGCTCTGTAGCCACGTTTTGACTGGCCCTAACCCGACAGAGCGCGTTGGCACGGTGCTTTTATTGGCGTAATGCGTCTCCGTGCTCAGGGTCTGGCTCTGGGTCTGCTACATGAGCGACTGATGTTTTCTTGATTAATAAAACCTAAATTGTACCTGAATTAAACTTTTTGTTAATGCAACACTTAGTAATTTCAAGTTTGTGATACTGTGATATGTGGCTAAAGTAGTATAAGAGTAAATTAAAATATATTCCAGGTTTATTCTTACCTTTTTTTTACATTTATTTCCCTTCTCTGCAAAGACTACACTGCATTTTTTAAACTCTCTTTATGTAATGCATTGGCTTTAGCTCATGTTAGATGTATTATGCACTAGAAATGTCACATTTTGGGTCTTGCCAAAGCGAGTGCAATGTGTCGGTAATCAGGCATAGCTGATGCTAACAAGTGCTAGCTTTGGTTTGCTAAGCATGTGGGCTGAACATACAGTGTAAGTATCAGTATCAGTGGAAATACACCGGTGTATCATAAGATCAAGTCAGCAATTGGTGAGAAAATATTATTATTTTTTTGTATCTGCATATTGCGGCCCTGTTTTCACCTGAGTCAGCGTTCTCTCTTGTCCAATCATCTCACTGCAGGTGTAGCTCCTCCTAAACCGGGGCGTTCCAGGAGCCAGCGTGAGAAAGACCTCTGTGGAAGCTGGAACCACTTCACTTTGGATCGTACAAACGGGCCAGTTTGGTTCACTTGAGAGAGTGGAGACATTTTTGAACAAAACCAATCGACTCCAAAGTGAACCAATGGAAACAAGCCTCATGAAACAGCTGGTCATGGAGAGGTTATTGTTACAGTTGCTCTAAATAACTTTTTTGGTCTCCTCAGTTATGCTAAATCACTAAAATGGAACACGTGAACACATTTTTAATGCACAATGAGTCTGGAGATGGAAAATTCAAACAGAGTGATTTTTTGAGGCTCAAAGAAGACGACCTTGTTGGAAACAGGATTAATGAAAGTGTGAATGAAGCTTAATACAACTCCAGGTAGGTTTTTGATTAAGGGACAACAATATAACAATTTTTTCGTTTTTTAAAAATGTGCGTCCTTTGAAGCACAATAATACGCACAAAACTGAACAGACGACACAAACCTGTTTTAAATGAAAAACAGGCAAGATGTGAGTGCATCAGTGGGTCAAAAATGTGATCGACAGGTGCTCTGCAAGAATGGAGCCGGTAATCTGGATAAAGAAAGAGTGCCTCGCATTCTTCTCTTAACTGCTGTCAGTTAACAACAGAAAGTCTGTGTGCACACCCTGTTATATTCCCAAGACACTTCATTCAATCACCATTTATATTATATAAGATCTATCTATTTGCACTACCACATCTGCCAACTGTACATTCTGTATATAGTCTTAGTCTATCTATCTTAGTCTATTTTATTCTTAATTTTATGCATGCCTCTTTTATATATTTTATTATATTTTATTCATTGTTTTATGTTACACTTTACGCCGAAGCAAGTTCCTATGTTTGTGAATTTTTGATCACTGACAATGACAATAAACAGTTTCTGATTCTGATTTTCTTCTTTTTCAAAACTCTTGGCTGCTACTTTCATCCAAGTTGATGATTCCAGTGATTCTTGCTTTTGACGTAACAGTCTGGAGAAAATTCAAACAGAGTCATTTCTGAGGCTCAGTGAAGACATCCTCATAAGCATGATTAATTAAAGTGTGAATGAATAAATACAACTCCAGGTAAGATCAAGTACATTTTGAATAATCTGTCCTTTGAAGCACAGTGTTAGACTACAACAAGTGACTTTCTTGAGCTTCATCCGATCAGCATTTTGTTCTTTTTCAAAACTCTTGGGCCCTTCAGTCATCTAATTTGAGCATAGAACGAGTCTAGAGATGTTTATGTAGAAAAAACGGTGCAGGTTAAATCCAGATTTTTGCTTTTAACCGAAAAACATCTGGGGACAATTCAAACAGACTGTTTTATGAGGCTCAGAGAAGACAACCTTGTAAACAGGATTAATGAAAGCGTGAACGAAGCTGATAGTCCAGATACGTTTTTGACAACAATATGAAGCTCAAAAAAGTCAATTTTGCATAATCTGTGCTCACATTATTCAACAAATGACGCGAACCCTTTCTCAAGCTATTTCTAGTGTTCAAACTTTATCCAATCACCGTTTTCTTCCTTTTCAAAACTTCATTTTCACATTCGAAACTTCCACAGCAGAAATCAGCGACGCCGTTCTTTAACAATACAGGCATGTCGGGCTTCTATGGAAATCACTTGACCCATTACCTCCATTCTCGCCCACACAATACAGAGCAGATTTCCACAATTCGAACAGAGCGGTCGCAGCACTTGTCACAAAGGGCCAGAACATGGGAGAAATTACCTCTGTGAATAATGTGGGCCGCTGATTGGACTAATGCCGGACATGCAGGAGCCGCCTGTTCAGACCGAGGGGCGAGGGGACGTTTCTGTGCACTCTGTGATTGGATGTGCTCAGACTGTGGAGGGATTAGACGGCCGGACGGTGACTAGACACAAACAAAGTCAGAATAAGGATAGACTTGAACTATGGCGTCGTTTCATTCCCCTTTTTAAATTGTGTACGCGCATTTTTATGATGTTTTAATGACATAAAGGTAGGACTTTTTGATAGATTGGTTGCATTGATTGATTAATACTTATTATAATCACTTTGAAGAACACTATGCAGCTTTTCTGGAGGACCCTAGATACATCTGCTGGCGTGGTACTGTCATTAAACACACCAGGCTGTACACTGTTAATATGAACGTGTGACATTTTATATGTGTTCTACTGAGCTCTGAATGTTAATAACAAGCTATGGTAGTTGTAATTGTAATATAATGCGTTTTTAATAAAGATTTGTAATGCATTAAATTAAGAAAATAATATTTGAATTAAATTGAATCCATGCTTTTTTATTTACCAAGTGAAAATAATCAAACTGAACAACAGAGTTTTATTTAGTTTTATTTTTTCTTCATTCTTAAATTGTCTAAAGGGTCAGATACCATATTGGACGCCCACAAACAGACCTATGAGGGGGAAATAATCTACAAGAGTTGGTTAAAGTCCTAAAGCTTGACATGGAGAAGAATAATGTACTCCAACGGCTCAAATTAGTACAAATATTCCCCTCGCAGTTTCTACTTTTTCCCACAGTTTAAAAAAAATTGTTTTTCCTTGCTGGGAAGGAGGGTCAAAGGCAGGGGGCGCTCTGGGACAGTTACCCATTTGATCAGTTCCTTTGAACATTGTTTATTTAAACTGCTTTTCGTCCATCGAGGCAACTGCTGTTGTGATTTTGGGCGCCAAGAAAATAAACTGAATTAAAAAAGTAATTGAATCCAAGAATGCTAGTGTTAGCTATGGGCTTAATGCTACAGCGATGCTAGCACCGCCTGCTGTATTTTATTATGTTTATTTTTCTGAAGTAACGTCATGTCAACAATGTCTTTTGAGACTCAGCTGTGGCTCGACTTGAATTAGTCGTGCTTCAAATAGACATAATTCATCAGGACACGTGTTAGAAGAGTGACAGTGACTCACTGGAGTTTCCCCACAGACCACACCCTCTTAGCTTAGCAGGTCGGGCCTGCTTAGCACTTGGATGGGAGACCACTGGAACACAGGGTGCCACAGGGGGGCGCTGGAGGATATGTCATTGTGTCTCCAGGCAAGACACTTCACTCACATTGCAAGGGCCACTGGTGCAGATTGGCAGCCTCACTTCCGTCAGTCTGCCCCAGGGCATGTGTGGCTACAACAGTAACACACCACCACTGAGTGTGGAGTCAGTGAATGTGTCAAGAAAAGTACTATATAAGTGGTGTACATTATTATTATTTATTTCTAAAACATTTGAATCACAGATCTGTACACTGTAGAATCATTAGAGATTTGTTGGACTTGTTTTTTTTCCAGACATAATTTAATGTGACTACTATTCAATATTACTGAGGGATTTTTCTTCCATCCTCATTTTACCAACAAAGACATCCCTGCAGCTGCTCTTCTGTTGCATCACTCCTTAACCAGAGCCACCCACCCTCGATTTGCTGCGGTCATTACCTCCAAAGTTCTGCCTAATGTTGTTCTCTCTAAATCACTTTTCTGGCGGCAGCAGCACAGCTCTATTCTATTTCTGGACCCCTGGCTCTCCACTTTTGGTTCCTCCTTCTTGAACATGTCAGCCTGCCGGGGCATCTTCTGAGCTGCATCCAACGCCAATTGTCACACTGGTGAAAAAAAAGTTCCAAATTCGATGTGGCACCTCCTCCCACCACTCCAGTGAGCAGCCAATAGTTTGTCCATCAGAGCCCGAGGATGGATCAGAGCAAAAGGCAGTGAGCAAACTGACAAACAACAAATTGAAAATTATATTTATCTTATAATGTAGGAATAATCTATTGAAAAGTGACATAACTCAAACTTTCGAAAAAAAAAAAGAAAAAAAAAAATATGTTTTTTTTTCTGGTCTAAAGACTATTCGACAGGACAGCTGTAGCATGACATGTGGAGAGAGGGGGTACAGAACCTGGAATCATAACGAAGACACAACCACACATGTGCAACGCCCTTAACCCCTGCACCATCAGCAAGAGCTTTTGAGCCTTAAGCCCTATTCACACGGCGTTAGTTTGACCCGGGACCTTGGGTAAATGGTAATTCATTGTCGTCTGTGTTCCTGCCCTGAATGTGGAGCAGAAGCAGCTTTATTGCTTCGAACTCTCCAATCAAGTTCTCACAGAAACAAATAGTCGGGTTGATAGAGAGAGCTTAACGTACCATACATGCGCAAACAAGCAAGTCTTTCATTATCTGAACTAGAGTTAATTACCACAGAAATCAGCAAACATTGTCATATATTTACACCTGATTGTGAACGTGAAAAGACCCAAAATGAAACAAATAATCCCACACAAAGGTTGCTGGCTAGCTCGCAACATGTGTGAAGCACCGAAAGCTACGGCTCTAACTATCGACAAAGTATGGTACAAAGGGCAACATGAAATTACGATTACATGTGATTAAAAGTTCAAAAAATGCCCCTCTAACCAGCACCAAACAGATGCACAAAAAGGCAAATAGATGAAGTGTCATATCCAAGGCTACAATAACAGTCTGACCTGGTTGGAGCTGGGATCTAACCATCCAGTTTGTCCTACAAGAAGCTGAAACCGCTAAGCACGTGACACCCATCACATTTAAAGCAATTCTTTGTCCAAAACGCGTTCACCCAGAGCCACTGATGATGGGGTTATCGAGGACAATGTATCCCCTACGCACACTTGCCGTTCTGTTCTGCCTCTTTGACCTCGATTCAACATGATCAAATCCTCTCACACTGTGGAAGGAGACTGCTGATGGAGGCACATAAAATGTATGGCGAAGGGCTCCGGGGGGTGTATTTTTAAGCAGAACAACACGCGGTCGCTCGTCTTGGTACAATCCGCCGATAAGGGACGTGCGAGTGGGCCGAGAGCTGCAGGGTCGCGGCAAAACGATTCACCACGGACTAATTCACTCCGCGGTCACCAGTGTTTTGCAGAGAATCCACACTGCAAAAAGAATCCAGTTTTGGAATACATCTTGAGGATTGGTTGAAATCTATTTTTAGCTTGACTTGCCTTTTTTGCATGAATTGGATATTGGATACATGACTGCTATGAATGTTTTTAATGGAAATAAATACTGTATAGAGAGATTGGTGAAAGCACTTACTTGTGTGTTGAGTGATTCATGCATGTTTGAGTAATCCAGCCCTTTGAGTGCTCAGGAAGTGTCAGTGTTCAGTTATCCCATGTCTCTGCCCACAGTCCTGCACTAATGATTCTCACATCGGGTCATACACAAACGATCAAAAATGTTGTGCAGTCATTAAAAACACCAACAGACACTAAACTTCACAATGTTTTTCATTTGTTGGATTTGTTCATATTTAATTCTAATCCCACTAAGGTCCTACTAAGATCTAGGTTTTAACACAAAAAGCCAAAAAGTTTATGCCAATTTTCAATAAAAGTTTGTTTTTACTTAAATCCTACATAACAAATACAAAATCCCCTCTGTAATAGTTTTCTTTTTTTTTTGTCAGCAAAAGGAAACAAGAATTTAAACCCCACTCTGTCCTTATTTCCGAGATGTTATATGAAAACAGATGAAAACGTACAATTTATTTATTTGTGTATGAAAACAGGATAGAAAACATGTTTACATTCATAAAAGTGAACTAGAGTAGACTTTTCAAATTGACAGCTAAATTTAATAAAGATTTACTATTCACTTGCAGTGTCTCGCCTTGAAGCCCCAGGACAAAACTGAAAATAGACATAAATAATAAAAGAGTTCATTCCAGATGTTTTTATTGGACTGAAAAACATAAGAGCCTTATGGACTGCATTTCCACAAACCTGACTCATTCTTGTCCTGGAGGAGCCTCCTCTTGCTTGTTTCCATGGAAATGTAATTCCTTTGGCTATAAACCACAGTATGGCATTAACTTATTTAAGTCCATGTTCAGAAGTATGGTTTTAGCTTTAGATTACATTAAATCATGCATCATCAAGTTACGTACTGTTGCTTTAGTTATTTTAGATCAATATTGCTGTTTACACAGCACAGCACTGAATGTCAAATAATGATCAGTGCATTTAGTGCATCACTAAATACGAGGAAAAGGTGTTCTTTGAGTCGAAACTGGTGAAACACAAAACAAGACGAGTCTAGAAGATGGTCAGATGCCCACACTCTTCTTTTTACAGTGCACATTGCGGTTTGATTTGGCAGCAGCTGGTTTCTCTTCCACTCTGGGGAGGCACAGAAAGGCACCGTCGGATTCACCTCTCCTCCAGGCACAAACACGTCCTCACACAGTCCCTGGGCAGTCTGAAGTCTGGCCCGGAGGTTAGCTTTCATGTGCTAACGCGCCATGCTCCGGTGTTGCCATGACTGCAGGCAGCTCCAGGACTTTGATAAGGCGATGCAGAGCAGAGGGCTGTGTGCGCTAAAACCCTGGATTCCACATCAGATCAACATGAAGGAAGGAAGGGGTCATCTGGGTTCAGCACCCCCTGGTGATTGGGGGTTAGTTATGCAGGAATGGCTGGGTGAAACAGCCACCGGCGCTGTTCGTGTGGAAACATTAGAAAAATGGTTGTCAGATTCACCAACAGGAGGTTTTTTAAGTTCAAGGAGTGGAGAAGGATTTGTTATTATCAAACACGGATGGCATTGTGTGTTAAATTAAGAGTAGCAAATATTGTGAAAAATCTTCAGGTTTTTTTTTTAACAACCAACAGAGCAAGACAAAGAGATTGAAAATTATACTTTATATACTTTATATTTCAAATAAAGAATGGAACATTTGATGGAATTTCATTAAAAAAGAAAATATTAAGTTCAATTAATATTATATATATATTGGATAGATATAAGTAAGAGCTGACTGGATTTGGAGGATTCTGATTGGTCATTACTTCATGGAGCTGGAGGTTATATAAACAGTGGTGGAGGAACAGCAAGATGTTTTCAGCTAAAGATTGGAGAATCCCTCAAATCTTTGTAGCAAAACACTACTTTTTCAATTTTCCATATTAATATTGCTAAAGCTAACCTGCTAGCTGCTGTGTTTGGATGTCCTTCCAGCCTGACTCCCATTCACTTTCTATTGAAACATCTGCAGCTCTCGCTATGTAGCTGCTGCTGTTTCTTTGTTTTAAAATGCTCTACATGTTCCAGGTGTTTTTATTTTGCAGTTGTGGATCATTTCAATGTGTTTGTCATTTGTCTCTACTTGCATTTATAAAACTGTTCTTGGAAGATTTAAAACGTAACAACTTGTCACGTATACATTTCATGATCTTGGCCTTGTATGTCAGCAAGGTTTTTGGTAAATAATTTCAATATTTGTTTAGCCTTGCGCTATAAAAATTCAAGATACAGAAAGAACCACTTCAGACTGCCACGTACACAGTATTTTTAACTCGACTGTTGTATCGTGATGTAACGGTTTATAACTGGCCTCAATGAACATGAATTTAAACTCCTGTACTGCATTCAGACCTCTGCATGTATGTGTACCGCTGTCCTTTTCAATACAAGCTAAAAATTGCCTCCAGTGTCTTCTTGTAGGGAACAACATCCACACTATTGTCCTTGTAAATCAGGCATAACTGACCAATCAGGTGAGGGGTGTTCAACTGATTAGCCGATTAACCGTGACTAAACGCTTAACTGAGTGAAGAGCTCTTGCCCGGTTAACTTTCATTTTCTGCCTTGTTTACTATGTTGTAATACACAGTTGCACCACCAGAGGGCGCCCGAGTGAGCAACCCAAGCAAATGTTGCATCTCTGAGTGAAAACAAGTGAGCTCCAAAATAGTGGCTTTATCTCATACAGACAGAGCAAACCTGAGTCACTGCAGTATTTATGAACTAATATTAATCTGACACGGTTTATTTAACTTGGCTTTTATGTTGGGGTGAAAACAGGCAGCTTTTTTTGCCTCAGATGGAAAAATATCGATCTTTTACCTGCACAAGCTAAAGGTAAGCGGCTAACATTAGCGACTTTATAACGTGATTCTTAAAATAGAGTGCTCTATTCATCATTTCTGCAACAGTGCCTCAAAACAGCGTTTATCGGAGCTTTCATTCATCGTGTTATGGACAGTTCAAATAATTGTTGCTGTCGCGCTCATCTACGTTTGCTTTCTTAATGCTCTGACGTCTAAAATAACGGAAAAAAAAAAAAAAACTACAACAAACAAGCGCAGCCAGTTAACCGATTATTGACCGAGGAAAAAAGTAAAACGTGCATCCCTAAATCAGTCGCCCAGCTCGCTTTAGCAATAGGTTTGATTGACAACTAGCTCGTTGCTAGATGCCCACCCGTGCAAACCAGCAGCGTACCTCGCTCCTGATTGGCTCCGCGGTTGCTATAAACCTCTCATTAGCCTTTAAACACGGCATGAGTTTTAGCCACTTCCTGAACACTTATCTATATTAAAACACTATCTCTCATTATAACACAATCTGTACCACGCAAGCTCCATTTCAAGGTCCAAACTTCAAAGCTTTTCCTACATCAATTTTAAACACTTCCAATATTTTGAACTCCGAACCAATCCTGTATAATTAAAAATAAACCCATCGCCTTCCTTCGGCGAATCCATAACATCCAATTTGACACTCTCCCATGTCCTCGCCACAAAGACTGGCGTTGTTAAAAAGAATACACACTCCTCCATCATCTCAGCGTGGCCAAATTACCTAACTCCATGTGACAGAATGGGGCTGGAGACTTGCCTATAGCGCCATTGAGGGATGTCAGAAGCCTGTGTGCAACGATCCTCATTTGACAGCCTCCGATTTCACGGGTTTACATTCTCCTCCGCTGCTTTTCACTATATTACATTAAAAAGAGCTGGTATAGGATCACAGGGCGAAACGACAGATCACTTTCTCTGTTGAAGATGTGAAATACGACAAAAAAAACACAGTGAAATGACCTGATAGAAAGACCTCACCTTAGACGAGTTCTCCCGACAACGACTTTTGGATTTTGAACTTGGCCGGACACTTGAAGAGTAATGACCAGTTGGTTTAACTTGAAGAAATCGTGGTCTCGTATTTTCCACAATGGTTCAACAGTTTGAAGTAATTGGAGGGATTGTTAGATTTTTAGGTCAGGGAAAAAATGTGGCTTGTGCCTGAAGAGCTTCTGAGTAAAACCAGATATCTGCTGCAGAAATGTTTCAAAAAGGTCGAAAATAGTCATAAAAACCTAATGGTATGTGATGTAATGTCAAGTTCAAATCTATTCCATTCCAGCTCTGACAGTGCATACTAAAGACGTGACAAGATCCAAATCTCTGCATATGATGATGTCAAGATGTGGATTTTATGGTGCGCATTTGTGGAGATATCTTTGAGAGACAGAATTGTAGAGCTTTGTCTTTTTCAAATGCCTTGACAAACCTTTGTATGAATCAATGTTGTCACGTTCCAAAGTATTAAGTTGTGTCTTCATGTTGTGTGCTCTGACACAGAGCAAAGGATCATGGTCTGTGTAGTTTATTTAGCTGCTGCTGCGACAAAACAATATATTTAGGGTGAGACACTACAGGTGAATAGGAAATCATCTTAAATTTAAAAAATATCAATTTGAAGTGTAAGAAAATATATCAAACATTTTTCATCATGTAATGTTTTCGTGTAGAAATAAAGCATTTTATGTGTAAAAACGGTAAAAATTGCACATATTTGGGACAAAATGTACAGGACCAGGTTTAAATTTCAAAGATTGTACAGTTTAGTGTGGGATCTACTTTAAGGCTGATCTTTATGTCTCTGGGAGAGAAAAAATCATTTTTAGGAAAACGGCCTTTGAAGTTCCAATGTCCCAGAGAAATCTATGGATGAAGTGGATTCAATGGAAGAATGAAACATCTTTAGGAGCAGATTGGACAAGTTTGTTGTTTCCACATGAAAAAGACCCGAAATGACCAAAAAACAATAAAAAAGTATCAATAATAAAATTGTATTGTATTGAAACTAGATAGTAATTTGTATTATAGATAATAAATAAACCACATTAACAGAAACAAATGTGACCTTTTCTGAACAGTTTTAGAATGATCTTAATCAGAACTACTATAAGACATATATTATAGTAAAGAAAACTGTTCAGTCTGGTCCAAAACCTTGTCCTAAAAAGAAAACGTTTTGATTATCATTGTGGTAGAAACAACTATGTTCCTTGGTATCGAAAACCAACATTTTCCTATCATGGACAAAATCACTGTTTTCTGGTTATTGTCACATCCCTAGTGCGTCCTTGGGCAAGACATTACACCTACTGTACGGAACAATGACCGCAGCAGTGAGTCACTGATAGTGGGTGGAGAGACAGTTAGAGCACATTTGCAGCTACATCTTTGTTCTCTTCAGAGCAGTCGTTTAAAATGAATTCACCACATCAGAGAGAAGGGAGAGAAAGTTCAGCGAAATCTATCCTTTTTTTCAGTAAGCCGAAAATGAACATGTTTTTTGCTTTGGCAGGAATGTCCCACAGTATGGCTTTCTCCGGGCAGTCAAGCAGGTGACGTCAGAGTACAGGTCATTTATGAAGAATGCGTATGTACAAAAGTGTTACATAGATGACTTTCCACGTTAAGTTTGTGAATTATGAAAAGAAAACTTGAAGCTGAGGTACCTGACTTTTTTGGGAAGTAAGTTCATAACTTTTGTGTTTTCTGCTACTAAAGTGTATCTTGTAAAAGCAGCACTCTATGACAAAAATCAGACCTCTTTGTGCTGTCTGCATCTGTTAATAAACTATTTTGTCTCGAAGTAAGAGCTAAAAGCTGTGCTCTGATTGGTTGCGTTTGGGTGGTCCTCCCCAGTTTCAATTCACCGTCTGAAAGCTGCTGTAAAGCTGTGCACAGGACGGAAAATAAATACATGTGCCCAACGGTTTATGAGAGCGAGAGACCAGATAAATTTAAACATCTACTTCCAGTTCCGTGGGGTAAAAATCAGGTACTCCAGCTTTAACATGGAAATGAGCGGTCCGGTCCAAAAGCCCTGGACTGTGTGCAAAGTGTCCAGGTATGTTCCTCAAAATCCTGATGTTTCGAGGCAGCAGCTCCAAGCAGCAATTGAAGCACCACACACCCGCAGCACACTCAGCCTGGGACAGTGACCACTGTTCTCTGGCCTCAGTCTGGGGGTAAACAAAGGCACACACAGCCGGTGTGTTGTATCATAATTTCTTCTGGATAACGCTCGCATGTTTGACACAATGAAAAAGACAAACTCGACGAAATTCAATGCAATGCAGAGTCTTTATTGTCCAAAAAATAACTTGATCCTTGGTAAAATGTAAGATCTGGGTGGTTCGCAGACCACGCAAAAACCTCCTCTAACCAGTGTCCCAGATCATGGCTCCAAACCCACAGAGATCCTCACACGAAGAGAAGACCCCCAGAAGCCCCGACAAAGAGAATGCAGCCCAATTTATAGCTCTGAATATTCAGAACGATTACCCCCCATGGCTCGGCTCTTATCCTATAGTTTCCTAGTTTTAGGGCACTACTCCTCCCAAGCACGTTATCATTCTCTGAACCCACGTGTAAACTCACTGACCCCATGATCTCACTATCATGGTACAGGTCCCTCACAGCTGTATTTTCTTGCTGCAGTAGTTACAAGACTTGCCCCTAGTGGCAGCCTCCAGTACTGTCCTAAATGAGCCTCCAATCCACATGCTCTAGTCCTCTATGCACTTTTCATAATAGTTTTTTTTATTAAAAGTAAAAGTAGAAGAAACATTGTAAACAAAATAATAACTCTACAGGCCTTTGCTTTATCCAAAACTTAAGCTTAAACACTGCAAAATAAGCCTTTGGTGTTACACTCTTAAATATTGTTATTATAATGTTTCATACATTTGTGAAGCTAAAATATTCTACATCAGGTGTGTGTCCACGGCCTGACGCCTGGACCTCTCACCTCGGAGCGGCTTTGCCTCTGCGCAGGGACAGACCAAAGGTGGAGTCTTTCTTGGACACTTAGCATTTCTTTCCTGGCTGAGGTAAGTAATACTAATGATATTTTTACTCATGACTAATCCGTGGCCCTGGCTGACTCCAGGGGCCGACTGTGGCTGCTGTACAAGAATCCTCCCCGACGTGAAACTGAAAACTGAGATATGAAGTGAAAGTATATATGAACCAAAACTGATAGCTGAATATTTGAATTGAAACTGAATATGAAGTGAAATTGAAAAAGTATTTAAAATAAACTGTTGAATTAAATGAAAGCATTAGATATCTTTCTATCAAATTAAATTAATTCAATTTCAATTCATGCTTTCAATTTTTACTAATAATACATTCAATAAGCTAAATAGTAAATGAATGGTCACATATTAATATTTTCCACCTTCGAGGCACTCAAAGCACTTTACATCAAGGAACCATTAACCCATTCACTCACACCAGTGCACACAGACACTGGGGTCAAGGGGGTCTTGCCCAAGGACACAACAACAGTATTCATCTGAGGGAGCCGACCTTCGGATCAGAAGACAATCTCTCTGCCAACTGAGCTACTGCCGCCCGCTATATTCAGCTTCATATTTGGCATTTCACTTTCAATCATACAATATTCAGTTTCAGGTTCTAGTGGCACAGATATCAGCCCATATGCCTCCTGTGTGAGTCCTGTGTGTGTTCATCTGAGTAAGGCAGTGTCATCAGCAATATTACACCTGTCCCTTGACTTACAAATTCTGCTTTACATTAAATCAAATGCTTTACATTGTAGTTTTGGGCTTAATGTAACCAACACTTCTGTCTAAATGTATTAAAATGAGATTTGTTTTATAAATACAGACTTATAAAACAAAATACAGTATCATATTATTTTATACGTTATGTATATATAGGTTATATAGCTTTGTAGGTTATGTATATGTAGGAATTGAAAAAGAGAATCGTTAAAGAATCGACTTAAATTTGTCAGTGGTATTGGTACTGATAAAATCTTGTCAGTATCATCCCAGGTGATGACTGAACCTCAGATGACATGATCCTGATCTGTGGAGTCACTGACAAAGCACCGTCAATTTTAAAATAACCTTTTCAGTGTTTAATATCATCCTTTTCATTTTGTCTTTGCCACATAAGTTTTCCCTTTTTTATGCACAATGCTCCTTGTCAAACCCTGCACAGGGGTGAGCAATAACAATGTTCTGATAACTCCAGAAATCAGATCATGATCAGATGTTTGTGTGCAAAGCCACCGAGAATGCAGATTTATCATGCAATTTTTCCGGTTGGAACATTTTGGCAAAGCAAAGCCTGATTCTCCGCCTGGTGCTGCTCCGCCTGGTGTGCTGCTCCGCCTGGTGTGGTGCTGCTCCGCCTGGTGTGCTGCTCCGCCTGGTGTGGTGCTGCTCCGCCTGGTGTGCTGCTCCGCCTGGTGTGCCGCTCCGCCTGGTGTGGTGCTGCTCCGCCTGGTGTGCTGCTCCGCCTGGTGTGGTGCTCTGCCTGGTGTGGTGCTCCGTCTGGTGTGGTGCTGCTCCGCCTGGTGCTGCTCCGCCTGGTGCTACTCCGCCTGGTGCTACTCCGCCTGGTGCTGCTCCGCCTGGTGTGCTGCTCTGCCTGGTGTGGTGCTGCTCTGCCTGGTGTGCTGCTCCGCCTGGTGTGGTGCTCCGCCTGGTGTGGTGCTGCTCTGCCTGGTGTGCTGCTCCGCCTGGTGTGCTGCTCCGCCTGGTGTGGTGCTGCTCTGCCTGGTGTGCTGCTCCGCCTGGTGTGCTGCTCCGCCTAGTGTGGTGCTGCTCTGCCTGGTGTGCTGCTCCGCCTGGTGTGCTGCTCCGCCTGGTGTTGTGCTGCTCTGCCTGGTGTGCTGCTCCGCCTGGTGTGCTGCTCCGCCTGGTGTTGTGCTGCTCTGCCTGGTGTGCTGCTCCGCCTGGTGTGCTGCTCCGCCTGGTGTGGTGCTGCTCTGCCTGGTGTGCTGCTCCGCCTGGTGTGCCCGCCCCGCCTGGTGTGCTGCTCCGCCTGGTGTGGTGCTGTTCCGCCTGGTGTGGTGCCGCACCACCGACTTCCAGGTCTCCTCGCCCCGTCTCTGCGCTCCCCCCTGGGCTCCCCTCTGCTCCACCCGCCTCGTCTTCTCCACACACCTCTGAGTTTGGTTATTTGTTTTATGTGTTACAAATCGCACTGACACCACCTTCACTCACACCCTGACATGCAGTACACCAAAAACTCACAAGCTCACGCCTTATGTGTGCACTTATATCCGTTCCACTTTAGTTTGTAATAATCCTTGAGCATGTTACAGTCTCGATCAAAAATTTAAGACCAGTTGAATAATTGGCAAAAGTCACATTTTACATGGATGGATCTTAACAAGGTTCAAGTAGAGCTTAAGCAACAAGAAACGGGAGTGACAAAAAACATGATTGAAAACAACAATTCAACTGAAGGCTGTTCTGCAACTGATCAAAAAATGCAGGACCACACCTCAAAAAACAACCTAAAACCCCCTCAAAATAGAAATCAAAGTCCCAAACATGAACTCAGTGATGAGTAGCTCCTGTTATTGTTGATCACTTCATAAATTGGTTGTGGCGCTTGATTCAAGTGTTTCCAGGAGGTGAGAGGGAACATTTCTTCAAGTGGTGAAGACGGCCTCATGAAGGACATCTAGTGTCTGAACTGTGCTCCATTTGTGTAAACTTCCCTTTCCCCCGAAAGGTTCTCAGTTGAGGGATGTTATTCTCCTGAAGAAGTCTTTTGTTAACTGTAGCGTTGTCCTGTTGAAAAACCCAGTGGTTCCACAGACGAGGCCCTCAGTCATGAGGGATGCTCTCTGCAACATCTGCACAGAGCCAGGGGCCCCTGCACCACCTGGAGCTCCATTGTTCCACTGAAGGAAAAAGCACTCCAGATCATTAAGGCGCCCCCTCCCTGTGGAGCGTAGAAAACATCTCAGGTGGATCTGCTTGTCGTGCCAGTAACGTTTAAACCATCAACGTTAAATTTTTACTCATCACAGAATAAAAGTTTCAATGTCCCATGTTTGTGTCTCTTGTAAAGTCCAGGCTGCAGTTCTGTGGCGTTTACGGAGACCAGGCCTTTGGAGACGTTTTTTTTGTTTGTGAAGCCCTTCAGTGTCAGATGTGTCTGATGTTATTGGGCTGCAGTCGCACCAGTAACCGCCTTAATTTGGGTCCACGATCGTTCAGTGTCTTGACGGACGGCCAATCAGACCCGGCTCAGTGCTGGGGTCATTTGTTTGGGTCTTCCACTTGACTTTTTTGTTCCATAACCCTCAGAACAGCTGTCTTACTGCGTCCCAACTCAGCAGGAGAGAGAGGCCCTGCTTTTGATGGCGTACATCCATTGTCGTCTCCGATGTGTTGAGCCAGTCATAGCAAACTGGGATTGGATTATTGGATCCAGTTTTAATACCATCAGTTTGTTTTTTTAATGGTCATTTTCACTTTGATTCTCATTAGTGACGGTTTCCTCAGTTAGGCTCTGTGCTTTAAGTGCCCTCACATCTCATTAAGATATTACTCCTGTTATGTCACTGCTCAGATGAAATCAGACTGAGGCTCAGATCATTGCACTGTTGTTATGCAACTTCCTGTGACCTGGACCTTTTCATTCACTTCTTCATTAAAGCTTTCAATTATTTTTCTCTGTCAATTAGCTCCATCATTAGAATAGTTTTGTAACCGTTTTACTCACGAGCCTGAAGACTTTCCCGAGCACTTCTAATTGGTGTTTGGGAGAGCGGCTTTGTTGCGGGTGACCTGTTAGGTTGAGTTTTAATGATCTGCTGAAGAGCGAGATGGGACAAAGACCAATGCCCTGTCACACTTTTGTGCTTTCAAATCGGATACGTGCAATGCTCTCAAATGCATAGAGGCTGTTGATGAAAAGTAGTGGTTTTTTTGTATGGTAAGATGTCCACTTTTTCAAACAAGTTTTCAAAGTAGCCTATTATAGGAATTGTATTGTATTTTGCAACGGCAATCGTTATGCAAACCTTTTTTTGAGTTGCAGCTCACTTTTTTCGGGTTAAAAATATACTACAGCAATCTATAATACAGTAATCAGGACTCCAAGATGATTTTTGTTGGGCCCACTACCACAACACACTATAGCATCAGCTGCACTTCTCCACAGACTTTTCAACTTTCCTCAACAAATACATGGACAGAGAGCAGTGAGAAAATGTGGTATATAATGTGGCCAAGAACGAAAACAAGAACAGTCGATGTTGTTGTCTGGTTCTTAAATTTTGACACTGGTGACTGTTTTGCTTTTCTTTTTTGGTAAAGACGTTGCTCGGGACACTACACATTTTTTAAATTAATCAATTAAATCCATGTGTGAATCAGTTAATTTGATTTGGAAAATTTGTACCCAGATGCATTATCAACAATTCCAGTTTTTCTTCAATAATCCACTAGTCATTAGTTGCAGTCCCACTATTTCACACAGTCCCACAGCTACATGATGACATACAAACATTGCTTTACTTTTCAGTCTAAACTCAAATCGAATGTCAGATTCATAGAACATTATTCAGCAACTAATATTCTGAGCCTGGAGCGTTTGGCTTTTATCATTCTGAGCTGGTTTGAGTCCTGCAGCAGTGGAGTGTAGACTCAGCCATCATTACCCTGACAGACAGGCTCGCTCCTGCACACCCACACTCCTCTGCCTGCCACAAGAATTTAAACATCAAACATCATTATTAATTACTTTAGAATTAGAATGTTAACATTGATTTCCCCAAACCTCCTTAATACTGTATATTATACTGTGATACAAGTCCACAGATGCTGTCAGGGTGTTTTATGACATTTACATTAGTGCGTCTATCGATACTGAAACAGCAGTTTCAACACTTGGGGGCCACCTTTGCAGAGTTAGTCATTAACTTGATGTCACTATCAGTAATATTAAGATAAAAAATTAATCAATTTCACGTCTTCCACAGTCACTACGTTTACACACACGCCAGGAAAGCTAGATAACTGTCATTCATGTCCAATTTAAGGTCAGACACTGCAGGGGAATTGGAAAAAAAATATTAATTTCTCCTGTAGTTTACTCACATTAATGTAAGAAAGAAATGGATTTTAAGTTTTTCGTCATGTAATGTTTGCATTTTATGTGAAAAACTGCTAAAATGTCACATATTTGGGACATTTCAATCTGAAAACTGGACAGAACCAGGTTTCATTCTTGGTTAATTTTGTACACAAAAACCACCTTTTCTTTATTTGCTACTTTAAGACTGATCTTTATGTCTCTGTGAGAGAACATGCATTTTAAGAAAACAGCCTTTGAAGTTACAATGTCCCAGAGAAATCTATGGATGAAGTGGATTCAATGAACTAAAAAAACATCTTTAGAAGCAGATTGGACAAGTGTGTTGTTTCCACATGAAAGTCTATATGTTGAGAGAGCAAAATGTCCAAAAAACACTGAAAAATGGGTTTTGCCTTTAGTGTCTCACCTTAAACAGATTTTTCTAAATGCATGTAAATTACGACTGATTGTATTCTCAAAGTAACTCAGTAACGTGTGGAATTGTGTGTGGTGTCCCTGCTCCATGTAACAGTGCAGTCCGATCACACCAGGAGCAGACCAGGACATCTGCACCAGAGAAGAAGCAGACAGGAAATATCACACATGGATTTGTACGTGGACTCACTTGTTTTAGATCAGCAGAGATGACAAATGACATGTAAATCACAAGTAAGTTTTGGTCTGCTGTTTTAAAGTGAAAATAAAAACTATTGGCGCTTTCACCTGTTACCAAGCGGGCGGGACTGTTTCTTAATTTATTCCTTTTTATCTACCATTTGATAAAAGAAAACTATCAGGCTGCTGGGCATATTAAATGTGAAAAGAAAGCTGCAACCTTCTTATTTACAGTCCAATCAACATTTCTGCACAAAACACAAATAAAGAAATTACACTAAAATCCAGTTAAATTGAACAGGACTTTTAAATGGATTCCGCCTTTTCCCTAAGACTCATTTTTAGTTAAATTAGCTTTAGCTTTGAAAGAGGAATTGTGAAAACCCAACAAAGTTTTGCTGCTAATCCTAGAGTACCAAATGTCCCTGAACCGCCATTCACACCTAATGGGTTCTTTGACCTGCTTTAGACTGGGACAAGAGGGGTCTGACCGGTTTTAGGGAAAAGATGACTTGAGTTGAGACTTCAAGGAATTTTAAAGTAGAACTAAGTAACATTTTTACCTTATTAAAGTTGGTACGTCCATGTGGTGGTTATAAATGTATTTTCGAGGCGTTTGAAGCTCCTGTTGGCCCCCCCCATGCTGTTACTGCGTGGAAAACCAGCGGTAACATTTCCTGACAACGTTTCCTGAGAAACACTGGCTCTCTTTTGGCGACATGAAATGTTTTTGTATGTGATTGTATTTCCTTATTTCATAAAAAAAAAAAAAAAAAAAAAATGTTTGCGTATTTTTACTGGCAGTGTAATTTCACAAGAGACCTGCAGGGGGGCTAAGTCGCTGCAGTTAGTTCTGCTTTAATGACCTTGGGCATGATATCACTAGAGCACACCATGTGTATTGTTTATTGCCAAGTAAATTCAATGCATATACATGATGACTATGTTAAGAGAAATGTTACATTATCTCAGTCCCATTTTATGAGCACTTCCACTGCACAAGAATCATGGGGAAAAGAAGGAACAGGAAACATTGGAGGACGTAGAATTGATCCCTGGAGCACACCTTAGAGTGCCTATGACAAATTGGACTTATTTAACTAAAATGTAGTTAAGATAAATATATATCAAATTCTGCTCAAGTCTTTACTAATTTTAGTTTAATTTCACTTCCTGGTTGTAAATGATGACATCACACTAGGAAATTGCCAAGAATGTCTAATGTCACATATTTTTTCATCTGATAAAGAAAAACACACATGAACACCTTTATTTTGTTGAGTCAATTTTTAAAGGTCAAATCAAAGTAGTTTATTTTGTGTAAATGATGAGTATGATGTCATCGTTGAGTTTACTTGTCATTTTCAACACATTTTTCAACATTTCTCTACAAACAGTGACCTGACTGGTGTAAAACTATAATTAATATTAGGTATTAATACACTGAATAAAGTCAAAATTAGAAAATCTTTGCGATTTCCTGTCACACAAACCTGCACATTTATTATCATATTATTATCATGTCTTTAGTTTCTTAGTGTAATTCCAGATGTAACACTTGGTTAGAACCAAATTTACACTATTATTATGATCATAGATTCGCTGAGGAGAGACAAACAACTTAGAGTTTACCAAAAAGAAAATAGTTTCTTGTTTAATATAGTAAAAATATGTGTTTATTCCTTTTATAACATAAAGTGTCCACCCCTGTTTGTTTATGTAAAGCGGGTATAGCCTTCATCTGAGTTTTTTCACTCAGTTCTTTAGAAATAGTCAAGTCATTTTTTTAGTTCAGTCGGTGGCCATTTAGTCCCCTTTCTTTGTTCTTTTCTGCAAATCCAAACAATCTCTCAAAAAAAAAAAAAAAAAAAAAAAAACAACTATCAAACAACCTGCATATTTACGGCTCATAAATTACTATCACAGTCCATGCAGGATTATCTAATCTCTAAATTCACACCTACAATGTATTCAATTCAACCCAACTGTTACAGTTTACTGAAAAATAAAATGAATGGCATGGGCCTAATGCCAGATTCAACAGCAAACCAGAGTTATTAAACAAAAACAACATTCTGATATTTCTCATTGTCTAAAAATAAAAATTACAGTGATCTGCGATTGGTTTTTACACCGTGACTTAGCATGAGTTAGCACACCAGAAGATCTCAGAGGCTCAGAGCAGAAAACTGGAACAGCAGGGATGACTTACATCAGTTTACCAGAGTGAACTCAAGTTTTAACAAAGAAAAAAACAAAGGTTTAACATATATTTCTTACAAAGAAACACCAGGATCACCACATGTGCTTTACCTGCCACGTTTCTTTCCTTTTCTGCACTTGCACTCACTTGCGCAAACCAATTTGCACTTAAAAAATATATATTTGGACAAGTTACCAGCTTCTATTGTGGCAGTGAAATTAAAATGAACGAAAACAATTAATAATAGAATGGCCAAATTAATGGGGGTCACACAGACAAATACTTGGCATGTCGACAATTATATCAATAGGTCATAATGATGTAATTCAGTTTGCATTACCAATATTTATAGTCTTTATTTTATGATTATTCCAGTGTGATAATACAAATAAAGGTGTCTCTCACATCAGCTAACTGTTTATATTAAAAGTGTTAAAATATTCGGTGTGACAAATTTGCCGCAACACTACCAAGGCGTCCTGCATTATTTTCATTCGCACTTCATACGTGAGATCAGGTAAATTATGGAGCTCGAGCTTGAGATGACGGAGAACTGTGGCTACAAGCTCAGATAACAGCGGCACGTCGGATCAGACTGAGTTCAAGGTGAAGTGTCTCTGCGGCTCCTGATGAGAAACATCTTATCTGCTCTCCTGGCTTCGCCTTTGTCCATCGCACCCCCCCGTCTGTCTCATCCTTCAGAGGAGACACCACGACAGGTTGGAAACGCTTTGGTCCCACATCTTTTCTTTTCTTATTGCCAAGGATTACTCGATGCATCTGGAGCTACATAACAGATGTCATAAAGAAGGCACTGACCATCACAGAGACACACGAGAAGAAAACTGTTCAGGTCCTTTCTCAGGCACGAGTCGAGAAGTACTGAAGATATTTGAAGGTTTTTCGTACGTGAATGACAGGAATTTTCAGTCTGTTGATGTAAAGTTACAACTGGAATAAATATGAGATTGAACTTTGTAAGAAAAACATAGACAGATGCTTTGTGCACAAGGCCTTTGGGTGAAAAGTGCCACTGCAAAGCAATTTACATTACATTTGTGCATAAATGAGGTTCCACTGCACACATACTGTATTTAATCAAACTGGAGCTGTGCTGCTTTTGCTTTTGCTGCTGTGACATAGACAGAAATGTATCAACATCTTCAACTGTTTGCAGCTTTGAAAACGTCTATTGAGAATGGGTACATTAAAAAAACATTTAAGTATAAACAGTTACTTGGAATAACCTTCAATTCCAACTTAATCGGTTCAACTTTGAAATAACAGAAATGAAACCCCACCGTTTTAGCTCCGCTGCCCCAGGAGCACCTCTGCTGGAGGAAGAATGGAGCTGAACACTGTCCTCTGGTTCTTCTACTTTCATCCATTTAAGATTTTAGTTCAGCTGTGGTCTGTCCATTGCTGTTCACATGTTGTCTCTTTCTTGCTGCTGCTGTGATGACTGAACCTCAGACGCCCCATTTCTGCCCTGTGGACCTTCTCCCCCCTCGCCGTCCTCTCCCTTCTCCCCCTCTCCGTTCTCCACTCTCTCGCTCCTCACCAATATCTGTTCTCACCTCTTCCTTCTCCCCTTTCTCCCCCCTCTCCGTCTTCATCCTTCTACCTTCTCTCCTCTCCTATGTCCTCCTCTCTCTTCTCCCGTCTCTCTCAACCCCCCCCCCCTTCTCTCATCCCCCCTTTCTCCCCTCTCTCTATTCTCCCCTCTATCCCTTCTCCCCCTCTCCCTTTCTCCCCCCTCCCTTCTCCCCTTTACCTTCACTCCTGTCTCCCCTCTCTCCTTCCCACCTCTCCCTTCTCCTTTCACCCCTGTCTCCCCTCTATCCCTTCTCCCCCCTACCCCTATTACCCTCTCCCTTTCCCTTTGTCCCCCTCTTCCCTTTACCTTCACCCGTCTCCTTTCTCCCCCCTCTCCCTACTACCCTCTCCCTTTCCGTCTCCCTCTCCCCTTTACCTTCACTCCTGTCTCCCCTCTCCCCTTCACTCCTGTCTCCCCTCTCCCCCCTCTCCCCTTTACCTTCACTCCTGTCTCCCCTCTCCCCCCTCTCCCCTCACCCCTGTCTCCCCTCTCCCTTCTCCCCTTTACCCCTGTCTCCCTCTCCCCCTCTCCTCTTTACCTTCACTCCTGTCTCCCTTCTCCCCCCTCTCCCTTCTCCCCTTTCCCCTTACCCCTGTCTCCCCTCTCCCTTCTCCCCCCTCTCCCCTTTACCTTCACTCCTGTCTCCCCTCTCCCCCCTCTCCCCTTTCCCCTCACCCCTGTCTCCCCTCTCCGTTCTCCCCCCTCTCCCCTTTACCTTCACTCCTGTCTCCCCTCTCCCCTCTCCCCCCTCTCCTCTTTACCTTCACTCCTGTCTCTCCCCTGTCCCTTCTCCCCCCTCTCCTCTTTACCTTCACTCCTGTCTCCCCCCTCTCCCCTCTCCCTTCTCCCCCCTCTCCTCTTTACCTTCCCTCCTGTCTCCCTCCTCTCCCCTCTCTCTTCTCCCCCCTCTCCCTTTTCCCCTCACCCCTGTCTCCCCTCTCCCTTCTCCCCCCTCTCCCTTCTCCCAGCCTCTCTCTCACCTCTTGTTGTCACTTGTTCCTGGAGATTCAGTGAAGATAATGACGTTTCTTCATTTTAAACATGAACCTTCTCAGCTCCATGGATCTGTCTAATGTAAGAGTTTTGCTCATGCCTTAATGAAGTGTCTTTTTAAAAATGTATAATATGCCCCAAATGTATGTGTTTGTTTGTTTTTATTTCATTGTGATTTTAATGACTTTAAAGCACTTTGTATTGGGCCGTGTATGACTCGTAAAACACAGATAAAGTGGGCTTGCTTTGCTTTCCTCGCGCTGATGAACGAGGATTAATGGTGATGAATCATTCAAACGGTACATATTTGATATTAAGATTTTGCCTCAATAAAATGCAAAATGTGCTTCAAAGCAACACAATCTGAAATGGAACCGCAACAAAACAAGAACAAGTATTAAAAAAGTCGACAGCAATTTTCACTCAAAGAAAGTCACTTTGATTGTCCGTGTAACTGTTTGCCATTGTGGCTTCTGAAGATGTTGGTCGGTGTGTCAATCAGTAGAAGAAGACTCGTGGACGCTAGCTTCTGAATATTAAAGGAAGTTTATTACAGAAAGCAGCATCCCATACAGACAGTCGACATTGCCTGGGAGTCCCACTGTGGCCAAATCTAGGATCTCCCCGATTCTAGTGTAACATAGCTTTATATACGGTAGACCAACTGCTCCTTCAAAGGAGACAACCCCCTTTTCAGATAAGGAAAACCCCCTCACAAATGTTTCTTTATTGCCCCTCATAAAAGATTCCCAAACTTACAGACTCTTAGTTTATGTTCAACCGACCTAATTTTGACCTGTAATTACCCTTGTCCCCTTTTGGCCCCACAGCCTAGAGGCAACTGAATAAACAATTATCTGTACCAGTATTTCCTCTAAGAGCAGATACTTCAGATTCCCCCCTTTTCGAGTCTTTAAACTCGAACAAATCATGACCAGCGTGTGCGAGAGCGAAAAACCTACTAAACAATAACAGTTTTCTGTCCTCTCACTATTATTGGACATATCTTCCCGCCTTTTATTTTTTGAAACTGCTCTGCTTCGCAAATGATACTGTGGAGGTTCTGAAAACGAACAACGATCACTTCTAGATGGGTGTTCCATGTCTCCCCTTCGTTCCTCTGAAACTCTCCAGAATGTTGTATCAGAATCTTCACTCTGACTTTGAATCTCTTCCCTTGAATCAGAGCCATCTTCTGAATCTTCATCACTGTCTTCTGTTTCAGTGTCATCAGGATCCTTTTGTTTTTTATTTCAGCCTCTTTTAACAATTTCTTTCCTTTCTTCTCAGCTGCAGCCAGTGCTTTTCTCACAGCTGGGTCATAACCACCCACTGCTCCTTCTTCATCACTCTGGTCTTCTTTTGTTGACATTCTCTTGAATTTCCGTCCTAAAGTTTTCAGACTAGACTTCTTCATTTTCTTGCTTTTGGACTTTGGGTACATTGTTACAGTTGTTATAGCTTTACCCTTCTCAATCACTTGCTCATCATCGTCTTTGATTTGATAACTTCCATCTTGTGTCATCACTGGGAGTTGGGGATATTCCTTTACAATATCATTTAATTTCTCATAAGGCGGTGGTTTCTTCTGTATTGCCTGTGTATGTGAAAATGGTGTATTAATCTCTTCCAATAGCTTGTCAACTTCTGGCTTGTTCTTCTCAATTTCAATCTTCATTTTATCTCTTTTGTCTTTATTATTTTTTAACCATTTCACGCCTTCATTTTCAAACAGCTGCATCACACCAAGTTCGATTCTCCTCTTCTCTTTGCGCTTCTGTCCACGCTAACCTTTCTTCTGATTTACTTTGTAGGATGCAATCAACACTTGGAGTACTTTAATTACATCCAGATTCATAGTTCCCTCCAACGGCCAAGGCTGCTCAATGTCAGGCCAACGTCGATTCCACTTTTTGGATAATTTGGGGATATTTTTGACGAGTGGATTGTTTTTCTGCACCACGTCCACTGGGGTAATTACCCTCACTGTCGCCATTATACTATTTTTCTTTTACCTACAATGCGCGCAATATGTAAATTAAACGTTTTCTCTAAATCAACAATGCCTACTATTAACGTTCAATAAATCAATAAAATTCTTGCCAACTTCAGAAGAAGTGAAAAAAGTGGTGACCAATGCCAACAAGAAGAATCCTAGCAAAAAACATCAATAGACAAAAATTTGCAGAATACGCAGTAGACCAACCAAAATTGTCTAATTCTCTATTGTGGAAAATTCTTCAATCAATCAATTGTTGCCAAGTCCTTGTGCTAATAGCATAAACACACCATGCATGTAGGCCAAACCCCATACATGTGCTATTAGACTTATACCATAAGCTATTTCTTTTAAATTACAAAAGCCTGTAATTACAATGTGTTTCAAGGCAATGAAGAGTTTGTGGATAAATACACGGGCCTTATCGCGTTTCCTTTTCCTCCACTTGGCTGGAACGATGCTCTGAACTGTGTTGTCAGCTGCATCATCCCCTGTTTCTCTCCTGCTTCACTTTGGCCTCGCATGCCACCGTAAAAAGAACAAAAACAAGAGTTAAATAAAACAATGTTTTGCATAAATGCTCAAAATGATCATTTGCCAACATCAGGTCTTTTCAAACCATTATTATGAGACTATTCACCTCATAAATTATCACATATATATATATATATATATAAACCATCTATTTTAATACTCATGACACTCAAAGATGCTATTGTTCCTAGTCATATCCCCCCTTTTATTTTTTATTTTCCAAAATAAAAACTAACAACATGTCACAACGGGACAGCCACCCAGGACAGCCAGCATTCAAACAGCACCAGACCAAAGGCCAAGAGAAAAAGCTCACCTTAACCAACTGGTCGCTGCAGTCGAAGGCTGGAGAGTCCCCAGCGCTGTACCCCGTCCGAGTTCGTGACGCCAATCTGTGGCTTCTGAAGATGTTGGTCGGTGTGTCAATCAGTAGAAGAAGACTCGTGGACGCTAGCTTCTGAATATTAAAGGAAGTTTATTACAGAAAGCAGCATCCCATACAGACAGTCGACATTGCCTGGGAGTCCCACTGTGGCCAAATCTAGGATCTCCCCGATTCTAGTGTAACATAGCTTTATATACGGTAGACCAACTGCTCCTTCAAAGGAGACAACCCCCTTTTCAGATAAGGAAAACCCCCTCACAAATGTTTCTTTATTGCCCCTCATAAAAGATTCCCAAACTTACAGACTCTTAGTTTATGTTCAACCGACCTAATTTTGACCTGTAATTACCCTTGTCCCCTTTTGGCCCCACAGCCTAGAGGCAACTGAATAAACAATTATCTGTACCAGTATTTCCTCTCAGAGCAGATACTTCACCATAGAAAATATCTTTGACACACTATCTTCAGATAATTCTATGATTCATTCCATGTTAAATCTTCCAAAAATGATAATCAAACAAACAAACTTGAACTGCCTGTCAAGTTAAATGATCAGCGTACAAAACAAGCGTCCATTTCCTGGTGTAATCTCCAGATGAACACTTGTCCCGGAGGTTAACTCTTAAAGCTGCACCTATCTGGATCCTGCGTCGTGATTGGTTATTGATTTTCCCTCGGGGTTATAGATTGGTCCAGAGCTTCGGGCCAACATTGACCAAGTGTAGACCCGCGGCCTTCCACTCCTTGATTTCCAGGGCCATTAACGACGACGAACTAATCAACCGTGTGTCAGCAAAGTCCATGGAGCGAGCGTGTTTCTCAGGTGTCACGGCATGTAGCATTATTGAATGTACACATTTCACTCACCTCCCACTGACCTCCCACTGACCTCCCAGTGACCTCCCAGTGACCCTCTCTGCCCTGCTAGCATACCGTGTTAACAGCATGGATGTATTAAATTAACTGGATAAGACACGCCCCCTCTGTCTGTGTCCCAGATTGATTAGTGGCTGTGCGAGGTACTGCAGCCTCTTGGAACCAGCCTTTTTCTAAAATTGTACATTACAATTGCAGATAGTACTGAATTATTATCGGTATTTAAATAAAATAGAAGGAAATGTTCTTTTCTACCGTTTCTAAAATCACCTAAATTACCGTTTTTATATGAAGTAACGTCACCACAAACATGTGCGAGTCATGTGAGCGAGCACGTCAGACGATACAAACAGAAGCTCGTGGAAAAGGCTTGACTAGAGACACCTGTAAGTTGTATTTTATTTCATTTCAGACGCTTCACGTGTGTCTAACATGAAGAATACAATTACTATCACACAAGCTAACGCTAACACAAAAACCTGCAGCTGCGTGGTCGCTCACGCCGCCAAAGCATCATGGGGGATTGTCGTCACGTGGCGCCCTAAAGCAAAGATGTCAGCCTCCGTATCAGGAAGTAAATGCGGAAGTAAGAAATTTTTTTGGGGTCATGCGCCAATGAGCACTCTCCATAGGGATAAACAGGGCGGCCATTTTGGATTCATCTTCCAGGTTTTATTATAGTTCTATGGTTAACAGGCTGCATTAAAAAACACTCCCCAATTTGAATTGAACAATGTGTTTTTTTGTTTTGTTTGTTTTCAAAGGTGAGACACTACAGGAGAAAAGTGAAAAATCTTACATTTAAAGATGTAAATTTGAAACTCCTGCTGCAGTTCACGCGCATAAATGTAAGAAAAAAAACATTATTACAAGTTTTTCACCATGTCATGTTTTCATTTGAGTAAAAGCGGTCAAAATTGCACATATTTGGGACATTTCAATCTGAAAAATGGACCTAACCAGGTTTAAATGTCTTGGTTCCGTTTGTACACATATGAGTTACAAATATCATTACAGAGGCATTTTGGATTTCTTATTTAGTTTTTTAATAAACTAGATTTAACTGAAAATTGTGCTTAAAATGTAAATTTTGGCTCATTGTTTTGACTAAATATTAAATCAGTTTTAGAATTAGATATCAAAAAATCCTTCTGTACGTTTCGTCAAGCTCTTGTTGTCACCAAGATTGTACAGTTTGGTGTGGGATCTACTTTAAAGGTCCCATATTCTGCTCTTTTCCCCTTTACACAGTCTATTCTAAGGGCTTTGTTGATACATTTTTGCGTTGTGTAATATCCATAACATAACAGTTTCCAAAAAACACCCATTTCTTGGACTGGCCCCCCTCCTTGCAAAAGCAAACGGCTCACTCTGAGATCTGACCCCCCCGAACAGAGAGCAGGCTGCCTCCCCTGCCCAACCCGCATGCCTCCCCCGCCCAGCCCGCGCGGCTCCCCCGCCCAACCCGTGCCGAAGCCTAGAGTGGAGATAGTGCGCATGCGCCGTGTGCTCCGGTAAACAGCGATACACAAACACTGAATAAACCTTTTCTCGTCCTGACGGTGCGTCGTGCTGAGTCCTACGTCCTGGATCTGACCTGGAGTTTGACGTGCTCCAGTACCTCAACGACGGAAGTTGCCGTTTGGTAAATAACAAGCTAACTCTTCGATCTGTCGTATCCATCGTGTAATTACTGTGTAGCATTAGCATTAGCTGTTTTTATTCTGCGGCTGCGCGCTTCCCGGAGGCGTGGCTTAAACACCGCGTCATCCTAGTGAAGCCGCGTCATCCATGGGATGAGCCCCCGTCTGCTGCTCAGCCGAGGGGGACGGAAAAGACAGTTCTCTAGCGAAAGCCTGAGGGAATCAATCAAAAAACCACTTTGGGCACAACATACGAGGCCCAAATAGCACTGTAGGAAGGTTAAAACCTCTGAAAAGTCGATTTTGCATGTTATGGGACCTTTAAAGTGCGTATGACAGGTTTTCGTGATTTTCTAATTTTGACTTTATTTGGTGTATTGATACCTGTTGTAAATATAAATTATAGTTTTACACCAATTAGGTCGCTGTTTGTGGAGAAAAGTTGAAAAATCCGTATAAAGTTACAGGAAGTAAACAAATGGATGACATCACACTGGGGAGACAAAGGTTATGCATAATTTACACAAAATAAACTTCTTTTTTTGACCCTTTTATACATTAATTCGACAAAAAAGGTGTTCACGTGTATTTTGTATTTGTAAAATTTTAAAGATCTGTGACATTGGAGGAATTTAGCACACTGTACAGTGTGGTTGCTATGGTAATTTCCTAGTGTGATGTCATCATTTACAACCAGGAAGTAAAACAAAAAACCTAAACAATTGCTAAACCGGGATACAATGTGTGAAGTATTTTAGCGCAATTTGAAATATATTTATCTAAACTGCATTTTAGTGAAATGAGTAGTTCAACCTGTCAGAGGCCCTTTAAACCTGTAAGAGGCCCTTTAAGGCTGATCTTTATGTCTCGAGGGAGAAAAATGCATTTTAAGAAAACGGCCTTCTTGGATTCAAAGAAGTGATAAAACATCTTTAGGAGCAGATTGGACACGTTTGTTATTTCCACATCAAAGCCTATATGTTGAGAGAGAAAACTGACAAAAAATATATATAAAATAATAAAATAAATAAACTAGATGCTGTTGCAATAGCTGAAGCTATTGCGAGTGACTGCGCAATTGAATTCGTGTGATGTTGGTATGATCCGGGATTCTAACCCACGATGTCCTTATTGGGAGGCACAAGCTCTAGCCGCTCTGCCACCGTGCACCTGCCAAACATAGTTTAAACAGCAAACTTTCCTGAGGACCAACAGAAAGGCTCCCACTGTAAAAGATAGGGAAAAATTGCTTGGCAAATTATGAAAAAACTACAAAAGGTACATGTATCAAAAGTAATAGCAGACATTAGAAGACTAGGAACTATTGAAAAATGCAAAAAAAATTAAAAGAATCAAAAAACAGTGGCCTGTGAAACGTGCCGAAAAACAGGAAAATACAAGAACAAATAGTGACTGCCTATGCATAGGCAGTCACTCAATAATGCAGGTAGTGTCTTGCCTTGAGGATGCTTTGCCCTGTAGGTTTATTTGACCGGACAGTAGATAATCAAACTACAAAAAAGGGCACTAAGAAAAATTAATAAAGCAGGATTTCGTGATCCTACTAATGAACTCTTTTTAAAATCAAAATATTAAAATTTATGGACATAGTTAAGTTAAAAATGTTGGAAATTTTGTTTCGTGCTGGGAGTAAGGACCTTCCCATAGGCATCAATCTTTCTTTAAATTACGAAATAGTGGCTATAACCTCACTTCGGTTACTTCGGTTTGAATTGAATAAAGCAAGAACTAATGTTAGGCAAAGATGTGACTGTTTTAGGAATCAAACTTTGGAATGAGCTCAGTGATGAATTTAAGTTAATAAACACTCTGTCAAAATTAAAAAAAAAAACTCTAAAAAATTAAATGATTAACACATATAAATTATTGTTATAAATTAAAAGATGTATAAGAGAGAGTAGAATTCTAAGTTTAAGATAAAACGTAGTGGATTTTTCAGGATGGGCTTATATAAACAATTTGCTTCAGCCCAATCCTTTTGGTTGCAAACAGATGTATTTTTTTCTCTATTGCATATAATTTTGTTTGGTATATGGACAGCCAAATAAACTCATTCATTCATTCATTCATAGAGTGTGAAATGGGGATAAGACCTGGTAAAGACATGCAGTGACTGGTCGGCGCTGGATGTGGAGTCACAACCTCGTGGTAGGCATATGTGCTATCCACTCCACCACGAGCAGCACACGCACATCTGAAGGAGACATTTTATGCAATATTTGAATTGCCATTGACCTATAAGGGAAACGTATTGTTGAGCTTTTTTTTCTTTCTAACTATATTCTAAACATGGAGTTAAATATAAATTATAGTTTTACACCAATCAGGTCACTGTTTGTGGAGAAAAGTTGAAAAATCTGTTGAAAATTACAGGAAGTAAACAAATAGATGACATCACACAGGGGAGACTAAGCTTATGCATAATTTACACAAAAGAAACTACTTTTTTGACCCTTTAAACATTGATTCAAGAAAATAAAGGTGTCAGATATATGTTTCTTTGTCAAATGAAGGGAACACCTGACTGATAGAAAGCCATGTGTGGTAAAACCATGAGATGCCAGAGCAGACATACGTTAACACATAACAGGTCATATTTGTCCTTTAAAAATGCTGCACAGAATCTCTGTTTCGGCATGTCATTTTTTGGAGCTTGAAATAATACATGTTCTCAAATGGCACATTACTTTATGAAGTGAGGCAATCCCTCATCAGGATTTAGGGTTAGCCCTCCATGCACTGACAGCAGAGGGAATTACCAGGAGGAAATGATCAAAAGTTAGCTTGCTCGTAACATTTTAATGCAAGCACGCAGTTGTAATGAAACTGATTTGAAACAGAAACAATCAATATTTTGTCAGGTTATGTGTGAGTCAGAGAAGTAAGCCCCTGTTCATGGGAGGGAGGTGTTACACGGTCCACATTTAAAGCTCGATCTCTGGTTCGTATACAAGCTCCTTCAGCTGGTGTGAAGATTTCAAATATTTCTTTAAAGCTGGTGCCTGACTTTTTTGGGAGTAAATTAGTAAAATATTGTGTTTTCCACCAAAGAACACCAGACCTCTGTGTGCTGTGTGCATCTATTATTAAAGTATTTTGTCTCAAAGTAACAGCTAAAAGCAGTGTTATGATGGCTGCGCTTGGGTGGTCCTTCTCAGTTTCACTTTGCCGTCTGAAAAAAGCTATTGTTAAGCTGTTAACCGAAAATGAATGTGAATTTTAACTTTTTTGTTAAAGGGTTTGTGAGGGTTAGGAACGAGTTACATAGATTAAAAAACGTAGTCCCTTTTCAGCAGTATGAAAATCAGGTACCCCTGCTTTAATTGAGAGTTAATTTAATCCTTAGCAGTACCACCAGAGCTAAAACAGGGCTAAACCAGCTCTAAACGAGGGGCTAAACAAGGTCTAAAACAGGGCTACACAATTGCTATACTATTTCCAAACAAGAATTTATCCAAATAGTGGACAAAATGGCCTTTGAAGTAACAATGTCCCAGAGAAATCTATCGATGAAGTGGATTAAGTGAAATAACAAAACATATTTAGGAGCAGATTGGTTTGTTGTTTCCACATGAAAGCCGATCTGTTGAGAGAACAAACTGACCAAAGAAGAAAAAATTGAGTTTTGGACCTGGAGTGTCTCGCCTTATGTGCTAGGCCCACTTACTGTGAAAAGTTTGAGAACCACTGATGAAAGACAAACTGATATCACGTCTTCTGGTGAGGAGGAGATTAGATTCACATACATGCATATACATAAATAAAGTATGAATGAATAACATATTTCAGCATGGAAGAACATATATGTGCCCCAAAGTAGACAAATGTACATCGTTAAAAGCTGTGCTAACACATTCTAGGCTAGCCCGTGCTTCTGTGTTGCAGTGGGTAATCACGCAAATCAATGCACATCTCCACATGTGGACAGTGCGCGGTGGGAGGTGCAGTGAATGGAGATGTATGTGCCTGTATGTGTCCTCCCCAGGGCCGTGGCAGATTCAATTTAAGCTAGCGGACGTTATCTTGGCGAGGATTCATCTTATCTCCGGCACGACTTTACATTGCATTAAATGAGATTGCTGTTAGCGGCTGGTGCGGACTGGAGGCTGCCTCTCATGTTCACGCGCTCAGATACAACAACGGCAAAAGAGACAGAGGACGCTGGGGACCAGATGGAAATTGCACACATCCAGCATTGTTTCTATCGTTATTGGCCTTTAAACATGCACCTCTGATTCGGCATCTCATGATTTAGAAATGTGCGGAAAACACATTTCATGTTCCATCAGAGGGGCTGAATATACTGGTGCAAGAGGGTATGAACTATGAAACAAAAGATTAAAGAACTACGTCATATAAGCATGCTAATATAAGCACACAGTTGTAATGTTCAGAATGAGTCTGCCAATGGTTTATGAGCTTAAAACAGCACAGGATTTTTATCCTTGACTATCTGTCTTCTATCTCCTTCACAATCCGGGAACAGAGTGATTTCTGCGGCTGACATTCACATTTGCCGAATTAGCATCAACCATGAATCAACACATTAAATATGACACTGAAGTCACTTAAAATCTTCTTAGCCTTTTTTTTGGTGCAAAGTAACCTGGGGCCCAATCTCATATTAAATGTATTGTGTTTTACTGATTGTGCAGCCCTACTGTGGGCCCCGGCCCAATGGTTAAGAATAGGTGACTTAAAGGATACATATTATGTGAATACCTAATATTGTACATCAAAAACACACCTGGAGTTGCATTTAGCTTCATTCACACTAGTTTGATCCTGGTCAGAAAATCCTCTCCCCTCCACCGTCAAAAACACTCGTTTTCTCGATGTGACGTTTTTATTTTTATTCTCAGTTAGTGCTGTAGGAAACAGCAGAGATACTGATGTTCATTTTGTTTTTGATAAACAATTTTTTTAAAGTTCTAAAACATGAGATGCCAAACTATGGGCACTCAGTCGCATGTTTAAAGGCTTTTTTTTTGCACTGATATATTTTCTCAATATGTTGTCTTTTCTCAAACTCAAATTTAACTTGTAATAAAAGTAAAAGACATTGACAGCACATTTGTTGGTCCACAGAGAGCTGCTGTAAGAGTCGAAGCATGAACATCAGAACTGACTCATAAACAGAGAAGAAGACCTCATAAACAGATTTAATCAAACAAGTGTAAACAAAGAAAATTACAACTCCAGGTTGATGAGGGGACATTATAACACAGATAAAAGCACAAAGTGTTGTGTTGATATAACACAGGTGACCACAGCAGAGAGTGTCCTGACGATGCATCGTTTTCCCCGGGCCCCTGTTGTGCCCTCAAAGTGGCTGTGGACACTTCAGCTTTACTTTTCTGCTTTTAACTGACAGGAGTGACACTCAAAATCCACTTTTGCTACTGTAGCCCATCTGCTCCATAGTCTGATGTGTTATGTGGCCACAGATGGTCTTGGCATAAACATTTAAACACGCCTTTCTATTATCCTGCCCCCAAAAGGCCCCTCTCCTCCAATCACTTTATGTCATTTCAACATTTTGGCACCCAGACCTCCCACTCAAAGAAAATGCTCTTGATGTTTTAAAAAAATTGCCTGTTTCCACTGGTTGCCTTTGGAGCATATGGGGACGATCTAAAAGTGTCTCCACCGCCGTAAAGAAACCGCACTGGCCCATTTATTCGATCCAAAGCGGGCCCTGCATGGTCTGGCTCTCTTCGGCTCCAGGTCCACTTTAGCTAATGAGGAGCTCCATAACCACAGATGATTGGACAAGAGTGAACACAGACACAGGCCAGAACAAGACACCAGCTTCATCCAGACTCTGGTGCACCTGAAGTGTAAAAGAAACTTCATTTACACTTAATTTCCATTTAAATGTACATTTATTTATCTTGATTTTAGTAACTTGACTTAACTTGACAAGTAAAATTATCATTCAAAAATTCAAAACTACATTGAATTGCCTTCTCACTTCAGATGGTTGATACTTGACTTATGAATAATAACGGTAAGTAAACTGACTTAAATATCAAGATAAAAAAAGTTAAATTAGGGTCAGGATTAGGTATAACAGATGTACTTTTTTGAAATCTGGATTGAAATATTTTAATTTTCTTCACTTTTTTAGTATTTCTTTACTATTTCTTAATCTTAATAGTTTTATCATAGAAAAGGTTTCAGGGGTTGTCATCCGGACGCTGCAAAAGTCATTGTCAATCATAGAGCTGGTCTGGGAGCTCGGGCTTAAATGCTCCTCTAAGTAGTGAGAGTCCTGCCCACAGGGAGGAGTCACTGATAATGGCCTGTCTTTTGTTTGGTGAGTTGTTTGTCTAGTGTCACCTGAAACTTGATAATTGGCCTGCCCTGTCCAGTTTCACCTGTGGCTAATCTGTGGTTACAGTCTTAGATTTATTGTTCTATCCAACTTGCACACACACTGCACAAAAGGCTGTACCAACACAGAAGAGCGGCCTCCACAGGACCGCAGAGTGCAGTCCATCTGCACCTAAAAGCTACAAATCACTCGTTTGAGGACAGTGAGGTGAAGCTTTTGAGCAGAGAGAAGAACTGGTTTGAAAGAGGAGTAAAGGAGGCCATTTTTGTAAAAAGAGAAAATCCTTCTCTAAACAGGAATGGGGTCTTAAGATTTAATTTGGCTAAGATTTATGACAGCCTCCTAACACCCTGGTCCAAATCAATAGACCAGTCAAATGCTAATGAGGTCATCAGCAGTGATGAGGGAGCAACAGCCAGCTATCAATAGAACAATAGATCTAAGACAATAATAGATCTTAGCCACAGGTGAAACTGGACAGGGCAGGCCACTTATCAAGTTTCAGGTGACACTAGACAAACAACTCACCAAACAAAAGACAGGCCATTATCAGTGACTCCTCCCTGTGGGCAGGACTCTCACTACTTAGAGTAGCATATAAGCCCGAGCTCTCAGACCAGCTCTATGATTGACAATGACTTTTGGATAGAAGTCGAAACGTCTCGATCTTCAAAAAGCGTCCGGATGACAACCCCTGAAACCTTTTCTATGATGAACCACACCTGGGCGAATGAGGCATTACATCGACTTAATAGGTTTAATTATTGATTAAGCAAATAATGCTGACATCCCTAATTTGAACTGTCTTTAAAGTGATGGTAAATGGTAGAATTTTTACAGCAAATTTCATAAACATGCGCTCTCTGTGTCCCAGATTTAACACGCTTTGACACTAAAATTATTACAATTGTCATTTTGCTTTGGGGGTCCTGAGCATGGCTGGTTTGGGGGTCCCGGCCAGTAGAATATACTCTACTCTATATTCTATCTGTACACCTATGGTTTCTACATTGCACCTATAACTCTGTCGTTTATAGACATCCTGGGTAGATAGCGGCTTGTCCTGTTTGTTTAGGCAAGAAACTCCCAGACCAATTTCACAAACATCTTAAAATGCATTATTACTATAAGAAAACACACTAACTGCAAATTAAATTCACTAGTTTTATTTATTAAAACTTGACTAATATGTGAGCCATGATTTTTCACTTTTTTAAAAGGGTGATGGGACCCTCTAATGGCATGAATAATTTAGTCTCTCGATGACTTTTCAACAACAACAATAGATCAAAGTGTAGAGAAATGCAAATGAGAAAAATAAAAATAAAACCCCACACGCTGAGGGCCCTTCCTGCCCTGGGCCCCGGGGAAACCAGTACCCTTTACCCCCCCAGTCCGACTCCACTGTGAACCAGTGCTAGTTCGGCCTCTGCAGCTCAGGGAGGAGGGGATTCTAGAGGAGGAGGAGCTGAGCATGGCCTCAACACAGGAGGAGAAAAATGTCTGTGTCCTCTGCAGGTGAAGGCTCCGTGTGATTGGAGGAACAGCACGAGGACAGCTCCCATTGGCAGTGACTCAGCTGGTCGTCCTCTGATCTGAGGGTCGATGGTTCGAATCCCTGTCCTAACATAAGCGTCGTTGGTTGAGTGCTCAGATCAACTAACCCAACAGGCGGCAGTGCGATTCCAGCTCCCTCCGATGAATAATGCCCCTGTGTCCTTGGGCAAAACACTTAAAGTCTACATGACAGGCTCTCATTATATTCTAATTAAGACTTAGTTTGTGGGAGGGCACCTGTAGTAAATATTTAGCGTACTTTTACTTTTGTGAAGTTGCAGTTTTTAAAGGATTTGTGAAAAATAAAGTTTAAAATTTACAGGAAGTAGAGCCGAGTTCAGTTCACTTTGTCATACAGATTTGTACAGACAGATTTGCAACTGATGGAAAATACATATAAAACAAAAGCTCAAAAGGAGTAAGCAGAAGTACAAATACTTACCAACACTTACTCCCACATTATATTCAATAAATGCAACTTTGGCAACTGACAAAAAGCCTCACCTTTATAATGATCCATATTCAGACACCCAAATCCCATGATTTCTAATGAGCATGAAATCAATGTTTTGTCACTTATTTTTAACAAATGCTCCCGTGCATGCATGTGAGTGAGTGTGTATGTCGTCCATGTCGTTTTATGTGACTGGAGTTCATTTTCCAAACCCAGGCTAAAACATGTGTGTCTGTGTCTGAATGTCCTCCCCAGCCCCTCACCCCTCATTCACTCCACAGTCCTGCACTCCTGACAGACCAAATACTGCACAGGGAGATTCAGACTCAGCTCACTACTTTCTCCACTCTGGCGATTACTGGCTGGCTGTTACTTAGCAACCATTTTGAAAACAAGGGTCAAACTCCATGTAAATTACACAATAGTTATGATTTGACAAATAATAACACCTGATAATACCTTTATTTTGTTGAATGACTGTTTAAACTGTCAGAACAATGTGTCAGTTGTGTGTAAATTGTCTCTTTGGCTGTGTCCAAATGTCCACAGTGTTCCCTACAGGGGGCACTATTGACCTTATTCTGCCTCGCCCACTTTTGCCATTTTTTGCACTTCTGTCTGTAAACGCACTTCTGTTTGACGAGAACTCCGTTAAAGCTAATGACGAGCGAGGGAAAAGTTTCGCCCCTAAAATGTTACATAAAGTAGATTGATTTGTGTAAAATGTTTAATGAACACGAGCAACAACAAGTCAACAACACACCGATTTCCTGGTCAGTCTGAAAACGTCTTTTTAGTCGAGTAGAACTTATTTTCTGTTGAGCTTGTCTGCTCCATGTAAACTAATACAACAGAAACAAGACGGCGGCGCGTACGGCAAATTCCGGAATAAGGTCAATACAGTGGTCATGCCATTGTGAAAAAGTAGTGTACTCAATATTTCCCACAATGCATCTTGAAAAGTAGTGTCCAGCATTGGTCACAAGAGGTCAATGTTAACCACAATGCATTGCGAGAGTCGGAAAAACAACAGCGGACAGTGACAGGTCTTTGACTGGAGCTGAGATTATGACCAAAACACTTGAACATATCTCTTAATCTCAGGCAAAAAGTGGAATAATCCAGTCTGTTTGATGTTTCACGTTCAATCCATGATGAATAAAACTTGTCTGAGGATTATTAGTCATAAATATGTGTCAGGAGGATTTGACCCACATTCATTACAGAAATACATTTTTATCAGCGTTTTGCAGATTTTATTTTTCCCAGACGCCAGAGTCCCATGACCCGCGGGGAGGAGAGAGTATTGAGCTGAGTCTGAGTCTCTCTGTGCAGCATTTGGTCTGTCAGGAGTGCAGGACTGTGGAGTGAATGAGGGGTGAGGGGCTGGGGAGGACATTCAGACTTTATTTACATTGGTATGTCGCTTTTTGATGACATCACAGAGGCACTACTCAGCACTACTTCCTGTCATTTTAAACTTTTATTTTTCAACATTTCTTCACAAACTGCAATTTCACAAATGTAAAACTATAATAAATAATTACCACAGGTGCCCTGCCACCAAACCAAGCCATAATTAGAAAATTTGGTGAATCAGTCACATAGACTTTAAGGATTTGGATGTTTTAAAGTGGACATATCATGCTTTTATTTTCACCTTTTGAACATTTAAAACATTTACATGGGGTCTAAATAAACTATACCTGCAATCTACAGTCTGAATTCCTCCAAATTTTCTTTCTACATGCCTCTCTTTTACCCCTTTTGTAAGGAGCGCTTTTGAGCGCCTTGTTTTGGCACTGTCTCTTTAAATGCAAATGAGTTAGTTCGCACCCCACCCCCTCCCTTGCGCATTGCATGCATGATCCGCCCCGTTCAGCCATTGTTGTAGTCCTAAACACAGTCCGTCCATCGGATCCAAAACTTCTCCAAAGTTAGAAAAAAACATAATGACAATCGAAAAATGGAAACAAGCGAAGACATCAACATCCAGCCTTACATGTACGAGCCAGAGTCTGACACAGACCAAGAGGAAATCGAAGAAGACGATCCTCCGCAGCATAGACTTCAAATGGCTGCATCTCAATGGTTTGTTTACTACTATGTAATTCGCTATGCGCTCCGTTAGCTTAACTGTGTGTGAAAGATATTAGCAGGTTGTCTAATGGACCCTCACTTTACCATCTTACTACAGCAACAGTCCGGGGGAAAAGGCTACTGTCAAGTCAGTCAGCGTATTTATGGTGCTGCGGGCTACGCTTGCTGCGCGCTAATGCTAGCGACATGCTAACGCTAGCGACATGCTAACGTCAGCTACGAACAGTCTGATCTTGAGTTCTGCCTTATGAAAACATCAAAAATAAATGTATTATATGTATATATAAAGACATGTGCCCTAAGCAGCTGGAAAACAGCCGAGTAAAAGATGGGCAGCTACAGGTGTGATGCTAATCCCTCACAAATGGCCAGAACAGAGGTAAAGAATGACTGGATAAAAATAGGTCTAATAAACAGTGTTTCAGCGTTTCTTGACTTACCGCTCCACTATATCGTCATCTCCATAGACCGAAGGAACTGACCCTTCGATCAAATGCAATCTTTGAGCAAATCCCTCGTTGTACTGGCGGAGGTTACTGAAGCACTCCTCTTTGAAGTGCTTAGCACACAAACTGAACTTTCCCCACTGTCGGTGGTACATTACCACGAAAAATAAAAGGTAACCAAACCGATCTCAGTTGTTCGGATGCAGGCGGTCGGTGTAATGAGTTGTGCTGGTTAACACAACCAAGAACAGAGCATTTTAACTTGTCCACTCGCACCTTTGACATCTTTGCGCTTGGACTACAAAAAATAAAGATGGCGGTCTCTGCGAGTGATTAGCCGGAAGCTCTTGACCTTGTTTAGTAGTTCCGCTGTGACGTGATAGACAAAAATACGTAACAGAAAATGCGGATATTCAAACGAACTGAGAAATATGTTGCAAAATTTATATAAATATATCTCTGCAGCTACTTAAGTGATTAATTTCAACTTGGGTTTATTGTGTACTGTGGGTGTCTGGCACTACCAGACACCCACAGTACACAATAAAAGGTATCTAAGGGCCAAAAAAGTAGATTTTGCATGATATGTCCCCTTTAAAGGAGCTCGTAATTTGTCTTCCAAATACAGTTACTTTATAATGTACTGATTAACCGACACCAGGTGCTTTTGATGATTTCTCTTGTGCCGTAAACACACTCGCTGTAGGTGGGACAAAACCAAAAATAACAAGCTTGTATATCACATGGATTTACCTTATTGTTATTGCAAAGTAATCATTTGAATATGGTTAGCTGCTATGATCAGGTGAACAGGTTTACCTCAAATCTGAAGACT
The DNA here is from genome assembly GCA_019453435.1 of Rhinogobius similis. Lineage (NCBI taxonomy): Eukaryota > Metazoa > Chordata > Actinopteri > Gobiiformes > Gobiidae > Rhinogobius > Rhinogobius similis. The sequence continues at coordinate 30,546,538 of CM033635.1, read as the reverse complement.
CAAATGATCAATGCGTATGAACTGAAATGTAGAGCATGTTTAAAGGCAAATAACAATATGAAAAATGCAGAATATTTTGACAACAAAAACACACAATAGCTACGTAAATGCAAAAACGTAAATTCCGTGTGTATTTTTCTGGAGACTAGGCTGCACCGGGGTCAGAGCTGGTGTTGTGGCTGTCTGTGCTGTTTACCGGGCCTTCTGTGTGAACGGGGCTTATCGTACACATGTGCACATTCCACATCTGCAGCGGCACAAAGCGACACTTGAACTTCACCGACGTGAGCTGTGTCGCCGTCCGGTGTGGAGAGCATTGTTCCGCTGCTTTTGTTTCCTCGCAGTTCAATTACAGCCGTCTTTGTGGCTGGCTACTGATGGATCTTCTCTAGTCCTTTTTAAAAAGATGATGAAAAGCCCGAATAACACTGGCGGGGATGAAAAACATAATTGTCATTGTGCGTGGCGAACAAAGACTCCCAACGTCCCACCACTCAACGCGTCTGTTTATGTTAGATTACACCAGCGCCGTGAGTTTTCATCACACATTGCCCCCAAGAAAAAGCTTTATTCTTTTTATTTATTTATTTTTTTCCAGGGAGTACAGTGAGTGGTTCTTTGTAAAAGCAGCCCTGTCTGTAATTACTCGCCGAGTTATTGTTTAAGCCTGAAAAGATGCATTTGAACGGCGGAATGAGGAGGCTGGGATGCTTATCTTGATGATTCCATTAATCACGAGCGGGATTCTGCACACGTTTACGCACACAGGAGGGAAGTATGTTCTTTATTGTCATTTTAGCGCGCTGCTTTCAAAGGGGAGAGGCATCAGAGACATAGAAAGAGGTAGCAATTCTTATTAATGACAAATGGAAGCAGCAAAATGTGTGTTGTCTGTTAATGAGCTTTTAAACTCAACATCTTTGGTCAGTTTGTTCTCTTAACATGGTTCAGTCTGCGCCTAAAGAGGTTTTTATCTAAATCTTTTGCATCGATAAGTTTATATGGGACGTGGTAACTTCAAAGGACGTTTTCTCCAAATGCGAGGGGCCAAAAGTCTTTTGCAGTTTTTTGCAGTTTGCAGTGCAGTTGATAGATCTCTACTGAGGGAGGAGCCAGTTTTTTGCATGACGTCATCTTATATTATAAGAGAATCTAAATGTATTTGTCATTCAGATTTCTTGCATCTTCTTTGTTAATCATGTCTTTTGTCCAATTCTTTTCTAGGTGAACTGAAGAGGGCAGCTTTCATATGAGAGGTGTATCAGCCAATAATCATAATAACAATATTGTATACTATTATATACTGTAGTGCTTTCCTTGACACTCAAAGACACTTCACATTGCATTATTCATTCACCGCACACTCGGTGGTGATTGACAGAAGCTGAGAACCTGCACCATCGGCCCCTCAGACCACCACCAGTCATTCACTCACACACCGCTTTCATAACACGCAAAGTGGGTGGAATATCTTGCCTAAAGACACAACGACATTTCCACATTTCGAGGAAATGGTCTAAATGGTGTTCCAGCGGTCTCCCATCCAAGTACTAACCGGGCCCTGCCCTGCCTAGCCTCTGATATCTGACCAGATCAGGCACTGACAAGCAGAATACCACATCTGATGCAGCACAAACCACTTGTGCAGTTCACAATCATGGCCGAATACACTCAGTGTGGTCTGGTGAGGAGTTATGGCAAAAAATGTTATGTTTTCAGGAATATTCTTTACAACAGCTTGAAACTGAACAGTTATACTAAGGTAATTTACCAACTCAGGGCTCAGAGCTCTGTGAAGATATCTGTAGCAGGTCACATTTGTCCATCACCGCAGCACGACTGGCTCACACACAGCAGAACAACTTCTGTATTCCAAACATGAGAGCTTAAAGTCTATATGACAGGTTAGACTACACATTTCAGTAAAGCGTAGTGTTAGGGACCAAACAGTAAGGCAACGAGACAAAGGCTCAAAAATCCAAAAGTTTTATTGGCCATCAACACAAAGGCCTATAAAAGAGGTCAACTAAATATAATGTCACAAAAATATAACGTCAAAATAATGATAACTAACAGAAATAATCTGACCTCCCTAAATAAGACACAAGGAAACTTATATAATACAGGGGCTAAACCAAATAATATCAACCAAATACATGGGGGGAAATTAGTTCAAACCCAAAGCCCAACAAAGCCCTCTACCCCTTGGCCCTCCCTCTCCATGATGGTGTGGTCCATTGCTTTTCTCCCATCCAGCTCCACCCCTTGCCACACCTTCTTAGTCCTTAAAGAGGTCTTGCAATAGCTTCAGCTATTGCAACAGCATCTAGTTATATTTAAGATTTTACTAAACATTTTGCCTGTTTGCCCCCAGTTTGACAGTTTATGAAATGTTCAAAATGTTACTTCCTGGTGGAACACACTGTTCCTCCGAAGCTGTGAGTGTGTAGTGCTGACACAAACTCCACGCACAGAAAATATGCACTGCGAAAAAAAAAAAAATTCTAACTTGAACTAAAAATAAAATTAACAGATAACTATTCATTCATAAATACACATGTAAATCGGATCTATGATGCAGATGATCTACGTCATGGACGGGCTATGACAGCGTCCTTATGTGCCGCCAGTGCCATCAGTGTTTTAGCTAGCAATGGAGTGAAGATGAGGAGTGAAGACACGCGTAAGTGCTGCTTATGTTAACCTTAATAACGGCAAAACCAACGGGCAGTGGCACATCTCCTCACCAAATTGAAGCAAAAAAGAAATGTGACTCTTTTAAGATGGAATGGCGTTCAGAGTGTGCGCAAACAAAAGAAAAAACAGTGAAACTGGGTGAGATTTTTTCATTTTCGAGCTCTGCAAAACATCTTGCGAAGCCAAAATAGCAAGCGACTTTTCGGAGGGAAAAGTGTGGAGTACCTCAAGCGTCACATTCAGCACAAAAGTCATTTGAAAGCAGTTGAAATTGTAAGAAGATATGGTAAGATGCAAATGGAGATCGGTACATTGTTGGGGGACAGCGCCAAAAATCGAAAGAAGAGGTACGGGCTGTCACTCAAAGAAATCCAACCCCGAGCAAGTGAAAGTTCTTATCGACAATATTCTTCTAGCCATCAACATGAATGAATGCTGTCGGTTCAACAAATTCACGATCACATGGTAAAGTATGTGAGTATATCAGAAAGCTGGCGAAGCAACAATTATGCCTTTGAGTTTGTGAATTCAATAAATCAAATAGTGTAGAATGAAACAATGTGTTTAGTTAAAAATGCACCTTGGCACACCCTGATGGTAGATGAGCGTACAGACATAACAGTGCACAAAATGCTAGTCCTGTATATTAAATACAGGGAGGAAAATAATGTCAACCATAAAACTGTGTTTGGCAGTCTCATCCAGCTAACAGCATGCACCGCCCAGGAGATTGTGCAGGCAATAACTCAGCTTTACACCAAGTATGAACTAGACATGCAGAGAATGGTGATGCTGACCTCCGATGGTGCCTCAGTAATGCTAGGAAAGCACAACGGAGTCGCAGCTTTATTAAAGCGGCAAATAGCACACCTAACTGAAAACACTGTGTGGCCCATAGAGAGGACATTGATGATGTGGAAAAATGTACCTTTTATGCGTGATGTGGAAACCCTTCTTAGAACTGTTTTTTCCACTGTCTCTAGATCCACTGTCAGGGGCAAATTGAAAGACCTAACAAAGATTCTTGATGAGGATAGACTGCCATTCAGGGAACTGAGCGAAGTGCGACAGTTGTCGCGGGACCAAGCTGTGAATGCTGTTCTGAGGAACTACACTGTGCTGGAAGAATACTGTAAGAGAGAATCCAGTGATGACAGAGATCCTGTGGCAAATGTTGGGCGAGCTGGCACACCTGTGTCTTTCTTTTCAAAGACACAACCTGACTGTGATGGAAGCAATGCCCAAGCCCAAGCAAAGATTGAGAAGTTGCGTTGCCGATACTTGACAGAGGAAAAGTATATTAAGTGGAGTGACCTTGTCAAAGAGGTGATGAGCGCCTCATCAGCTGAAGGCAGAAATACTGGTGAGATTACTCGTTTTATTCATAAACTCTGTGATCACTTGGATGCTCGATTTCCAGAGGATAAATTAAAGGAGTGGTCTGCGTTTGACATTGAGGCATTGAGCTCAGACACCAGTTTTGAGTATGGGGCAGAAGACATTGCCACACTGGCAAATAAGTATGAGGCCATTCTCCACCACCCATCTTCAGTGGAGGTCATTAGCAGTGAACATGCTGAATTCAGTATAGAATGAGACAAAAACTTTAACACGGGTCAATCAGCACATTCTCAGATGTGATGGCTGCAGCGCTAAAATGTGAGGGACTAAAACACATCTTTCGGCTTGTGGATATTTGTGCTACATTTCAAGCATCCAGTGCAGATTGTGAAAGAGGCTTTAGTTTAATGAATCGTATCAAAACAGGCTCCAGAAATCATCTTGAAGTGGACCATTTGGACCAGCTGAGGCGCATATAGTCAAAGCCTCAAGCTGGACAACGTCTACAACCACTGGAGACGTGAGAAGCACAGACGGAAAAATAAGGTGAAATTTAAGTTCTCTATCAGTTTTGTGCTTATTCTAGTGCTGTTTATAAAAAAAACCCACATTGGTTAATAATCATTACATGCTATTAACATGAGTAGTAGACGTTTTTAACTTCTGAAACCTTTTCTACAATAAAAACTGTATCATTATATATTTTACAAAGTTAATGGAAGTTTCACTTATCACATGCTTGTGCTGCAGCAAATGTTATTGTGCAAGTTTTAATGTGAATACAAGTTTATCTCTAAAAGGTGTACATGTCTCAATTCTTCCAGAGCAGGACCACCCTGACCCCAGAAGGAGGGCATTGAATCACACCCACTGTGAAAGACGGGGTTTTCAACTGGGACAAAGTGTGCAACCATTGGACACACAGTAAAAACCAGGTGCAATTTAAGTCCTTTTTCATTTATGGACATTGATTATTAAATTAAGTGCACTGCAGGACCCTCACCCGGTGCACAGCAGGACCCTCACCCAGTGCACTGCAGGACCCTCACCCGGTGCACAGCAGGACCCTCACCCAGTGCACTGCAGGACCCTCACCCGGTGCACAGCAGGACCCTCACCCAGTGCACTGCAGGACCCTCACCCGGTGCACAGCAGGACCCTCACCCAGTGCACTGCAGGACCCTCACCCAGTGCACAGCAGGACCCTCACCCAGTGCACTGCAGGACCCTCACCCAGTGCACAGCAGGACCCTCACCCAGTGCAGTGCACAGCGGGACCCTCACCCGGTGCACTGCGGCACCCTCACCCGGTGCACAGCAGGACCCTCACCCAGTGCACTGCAAGACCCTCACCCAGTGCACAGCGGGACCCTCACCCGGTGCACTGCGGGACCCTCACCTGGTGCACAGCAGGACCCTCACCCAGTGCACTGCAGGACCCTCACCCAGTGCACTGCAGGACCCTCACCCAGTGCAGTGCAGGACCCTCACCCAGTGCAGTGCACAGCGGGACCATCACCCGGTGCACTGCGGGACCCTCACCCGGTGCACAGCGCGACCCACACCCGGTGCACTGCGCGACCCTCACCCGGTGCACTGCGGGACCCTCACCCGGTGCACAGCGGGACCCTCACCCGGTGCACAGCGGGACCCTCACCCGGTGCACTGCGGGACCCTCACCCGGTGCACTGCGGGACCCTCACCCGGTGCACAGCGGGACCCTCACCCGGTGCACTGCGGGACCCTCACCCGGTGCACTGCGGGACCCTCACCCGGTGCACAGCGGGACCCTCACCCGGTGCACACGTCTGACGCTCACACTGGTCCAAGGCACCAGACACATGAAAAATGAGAAGGAACAGTGGGTGGACATGAGCAGCGTGTGACATAGGTAGAGGTCCACATAAATGACACAATAGTTAGGATTTGACAAATAATAAGATCTGATAACGCCTTTATTTTGGTGAATGACTGTTTAAACTGTCAAAATATTGTGTTAGTTGTGTGTAAATCGTCCAAGCGTAGCGTGTCACTGTGTGTGTGTGTGTGTGTGTGTGTGCGTGTGTGTGTGTGTGTGTGTGTGTGTCACTGTGTGTGTGTGTGTGTGTCACTGTGTGTGTGTCACTGTGTGTGTGTGTGTGTGTGTGTGTCACTGTGTGTGTGTGTGTGTGTCACTGTGTGTGTGTGTGTGTGTGTGTGTGTGTCACTGTGTGTGTGTGTGTTTGTGTGTGTGTCACTGTGTGTGTGTGCGTGCGTCACTGTGTGTGTCACTGTGTGTGTGTGTCACTGTGTGTGTCACTGGTGTGTGTGTGTGTGTGTGTGTGTCCTTTTTTCTTCCTTTATGGAAACCACCTTCTCCCGTTCATATTTGTGTAAAACATTTTGATCTAATTAATGTCACAAACACTGCAAGTGTAAAAACTAAGGATCTCCTCTTTTATCCCCATCACTTATTTGTGTGTGATTTAAGGATAAAATGGTTTTGTTTTGGTTTGTTTGGGCACAGTTGGATTTCAAAGCAGATGATGACATTAAAGTGCTGTTGCTCTGGACATGTGGCTTTTATCGCAATGTAATTGATTGTATTTGGTCATAAATGTGACATGAATCTGTTTGTCTGCAGCCATCTGTGAAATATTTTACAGTGTTAAGCCCATGTGGGCCGTGCACATGTGCAGTTTAGTAATAAAATCAATCAAAAAACTTTAGTAATAAAATCAATCATAAAGTGTTTAAAGGGACAGCCTGCTCCTGCTCAGGCGTCTGCATTTGCCGAAGACACGAGTGCATGAGTGTGCCTGCAGTGTCTGCTGACAGGTCCATACGCTCAGGCCTCACCAAAAGTTGGCAGCCCATTGTTGTCCATTGCTTCCATTGTAGAAACTATCATAAGCTGTGAAGATGGAGGACGGAGGCCGGTTGTTGTATCTGCAGTGGCCGTGTTCCCATCACGTACACAAGGGTTACTTACTGTAATAAAGCGCCTCACACCCCTCTCCATGAGCACTTTAAACTGCATTTAGCACTTTTACAGCACATTGCACTTTGTACAGTTGTCTTTTTCGAAGGTGCAAAATTTAAACTATTTTAAAAATATTTATTTAATCAACATCTTTCCTTTTATCCCGTTCTAGAACCGGAGTGACACTGGAGGAAAAAGAGACATAGGAATTACAATTTAATTTCAACTGCAAGAGCAATTAGATGGTTTGTCTGTGTCTGTGTCGGTGTAGTGTTCAGTGTTTCTAGTGAATGGTTTTGATCAGGTTGTACTTGCTCCTCTGTCCTCGTGTCCAGGAGCCGAGGCACCAGTCAGTCTCATACGCCGGTCTCATCCAACTGGTGAAAGCACCAAGGCACCAACTCAATTTAAGACCAATTCTGTGCTTGTTACCTGGAAACTTCATAGATTATTTAGTTTAACAAATGAAATGATCCAAATGATAGGTTATTAATCTATTAGAATTGACTGAATCTGCCATGTCAAACTTTAAATGCAAACCGATGGAAAGGCAACATATTTAACATCACATTGTGGTTAAAGATTTTTAAATCGTAGTTGGTGTTGGTTTTAGAGTTTTATGAGTTAAGAGTTTTATGTATGCAGTAAATGTGTATAGTTTGTGCATAGTATCATGGGTTTATTTGGGTTTTGGAGGTTTTAGTGAGGTTTTAGGAGCTAAAGTTAATTTTAACACCCCTCCTCATTAAAGATAGCTGTATCCAGTGGGACGTATAAAAGGCGCCTGACAACAGCAGGAAAAGGCTGGAGGAGACACAACTCCTGAACCTCCATTTGCACAATGCACGCTGCGCTTTGTAAATGCATTGAAACAAAAATGAAAAAAAAAAAAAACATGGACCGCACTAATGGTCCATGCCTTCTGTCTCACTTACATCCAACTAAAAGCCAGTTGATGTTACACTTACTTGATCTTTCTCTTACATCATTTACTGCACATTGTTGATTTTCTTGCCTTTTCTTAGTTAAAGGACACATATTCTGCCACAGTGACCTTTTTGCGCTTTTAACCATGTTCTAACAACTTCTCAACCTGGAGTAGCATTAAGTTAAATTCACATTGTTTTGAGGAATATTTATTAGAAAATCCTCTCCCTCCGAGCGTCAAACACACTTCCTGCTGAACTTCGGATCATCTCCATCACTTACTGAGAATCTTCTTCTGTTTTACGTCCTTAAATCATCACAGAGTTGTTCTGAGCATTTCTGCCTCTAAACATGATAACTTCTGCTAGATAATGCTTGATAATTGCGTGTAGCGAATTCACGTTTAGAGATAGGTATAGTTAAGCGCTTGGCGCCATCTACTGGCTGAATGCAATGTAAGTGTCTGTCCAGACTGAAGAGAAAAGCTTTAATTATTTAATAATAAACCTTTTTGTGTCTGTTTTAAAACATGAGATGGAAAATTAAAGGTACTCAAGAGCATGGATGGATGGATGGAAGAGCATGTTTAAAGGTTAAAAACAACTTCTGGGAAGCCCTCGCTGTCAGCTGCTGTGGACAGTTTGGGCTGTACAAAGGTTTGAACATGGTGAAACACTTCAGTATAACAGTGCTATGATTGATGCATATTCCTGAGTGCTCAGAAAAATCCTTTTTTCACCTTTCCCCATCCCCGCCCATCCCTGTACTCGGTTGTGATTATTTGAAAAAGTAAGACACCACGTGACACATGTAGAGTTCTAAAATGTCATGTAGACACTTTTCAAGAACAAAAAGTGTCTATGACTGTATTGTATTATGGTGATTCCTGTGTGTCAGTGTCTGATCTCGTCAGATCTCAGAAGCTAAGCAGGCGGGGCCTGGTCAGTACTTGGATGGGAGACCACTGGAACACCAGGAGCCACGGGGGGCGCTGTAGGAGGAAATATTGTTGTGTCCTTAGGCAAGACACTTCAGTCACATTGTCTAGTATGAAACTGATGCCTTGCTTCAGTCAGTCTGCCTCAGGGCAGCCGTGGCTGCAATAGTAACTCACCACCATCAAGTGTGGAGCGAATGAAAAATGACAACAGTGAAGCATCTTTGAGTGTCCAGAAAAGCACTGGTATGTATTATCATTATTAGAATAAAAACATGACAATGTGCTGCTTGTTACAGCGACATGTCACTATGAAGAGGCGGGGCTTATCTGCCTGGACGAACTCCATTTACTTTAGATGAACCATTCCAATGCTGGGGGAGCTTTCTCTCTCTCTCTCTACACTAGGTGGACTGCTCCTCGTCCGCCTGGAGGAACTCTTTAAAGCCACCTCCCTCTTGAGTGGTTCTGGCTCCACAGTCCAAGTGTATGTCAGTCCTAGTTCATCTGCAGCCTGTCCGTTCGTGGGAGTAGGATCTCTCCTTCACTGTGGTTCTCCCCGAGGTTTCTACTTTTTCCCATGGGGTTTTTTGTAGTTTTTCCTCGCTGCGAAGGAGGGTCAAAGGACAGGGGCATTCTGGGACAGTTATCTGAACTGCTTTTACCTGTGGCCCATCGAGGCAACTGTTGTTGTGATTTTGGGCATTATAAAAATAAATTGATTTGATTTGATTTGATTTATCAGGTGAAAAAGAGCATAATATGTCTCCTTGTTACAAAATACATGAATCGCAGATGATGACAATAATAATTATTATGATTATTATTATAATCATAACAATAAAAATCAATGAATACATCAAAAATAGCAGTTACAAAAATGAAAATTTCAAAAAACAGTCTGGCAACTACTGAAAATATTGACAATGTAAAAAAAAGTCAGTGCTGCCAAAACGTAGACATTACTGTTACTGAACACTAACTAAGTCTCCATTTTCACCAGCAAAGGCTGCAGCACATTTTTATTTAGATATTATACATCTGCCTTAAACAATACAATAACTTCATGCCATTAACATGATGATAACTCAACCTCATGACATTGTGATGTTTCCTCCTCAATAAATCAGTAATATTCCTGTTAGATTTCACGTTGTTTCTTCGGCCGCATCAGAGCCAAAGCCTTTGAAGTCATCACTCGTCTCCTCTCCCTCTGAGCTTCATCACATCCACAAATGGATTCCTGTCACAGGGCATGAGTGGTGACTTGAAGGTCGCAGAATTTCACACAGATCGGCGCATGTCTGTTTTTTCCCACCGGCGGCCATATTGATTTGTTCCGACTCAATTAATCACGGAAAGAATGTTTTACCCCGAAAAGAGGTCTTTGAATGTGACCTTGCTCCAGGCACCACTGGCTTCATGTGTACATCAAGGTAAGAGCTCCCGCCCTCACGTGTAAGAAAACACAAATGAAGCTTTAGTGGCAGCAGAGCTGTCATGGAGCCAGAGCGGGGCAGCAGCCAAGTGGACTCTCCCAAAGGGAGACTCAGTAGACTGCATGTGCGTCATCACAGATCACCATGTGTTAAAGCAGTGTTTCCCAACCAGGGGTACGGGACCCCCAGGGGTACATGAGGAATTACCAGGGGGTACTTTCAGGTTTTAAAAGAAGATGTAACATACTTTTTCTGAATTAAAAAAGTGTCATTAGTTGAACATTTGGCATCATTTGGAGTATCTTGGACCATAAATATGATTAAAACAAAAAAGTAATAATTGACTGTATTCGGCTATTAAAGCCATTTATTTGCCCAAAACTCAAGTTAAGGGGTACTCTGAGTGTGAAGCAAAAAGAGGATGCTCGAGACAAAAAAGGTTGGGAACCATGTGTTAAAGGACACGTACGTGTGCTGTTATTGTCCTTTAAACTTGCTCCTGCTTTGGCATCTCATGTTTTACTTGAAGGCGTTTTCACATCAGGAATTGAGGTAGAGCTCAATCTGCTTCAGCAGGGAATTACACAGATAAACAAACCTACCTTCTAATCATCATCACGCCTCATCACGCAAGTAAATTCTATTTGTAATTTTCACTGTAAAAATTTGGCTCAAATAAAGCTAATGTTAATAACAAGTTGTGTTGTAATTGTAGTGTACACTCTTTATTGTTGTGTGCAGCTGGGTCTGTGGATGGAAAGTATCAGGAGCTAAATCTGGCACAGATCATCTTTCTTTTGTAAGGTTAATGAATTTGTACATAGCCCTGACAAAAAAAGACTAAACAAATGCAGCCTCGCAGTTGTAATGAGGCTCAGAGGCAGAGGATTTACAAACAGGATTTATTAAACTAGTGTGAATGAAGCTAAAAACAACTCCAGTATGTTTTTGACGAGGGAATAATGTTAGAACATGGTTAAAAGAAAGAAAAAGCATTTAAACATGTGTTCCTTTAAAGGTGCAGTATGTAGCTTTTCTGGTGAGGCGTGTAGCACCTGCTTGTCTAATTGAAGTTGTGATTGCTTTATACTAATGTTCATAGTATGACATTAAAGTAAGCAAAACTTCCCAGTAGAGGTGGGCAATTTATCGACATGAATGTTGTTGAAGATATTCACAGGGGCAGAGCCTCCCAATAAGGAGATCGTGGGTTTGAATCCTGGATTAAAATGCTGTAGAGTCTAAGAGTGAAGGGTTGTCTGTCCATGTCTCGTGTTTACTGTGATGAGCTGGTCACAGTCCAGGACAGTCACCCGCGACCCCAGACGGGAACCAGCGGGAGAGAGTGAAGGAATGAATGTTGAAGAGATGCAAAACTGGAATATTAAGTTCATTGTTTATAGTGAAAGATGCTACAAAAAGAGCTGAAAAAAACAAAGGGGATGAGGACACGTGGTGACATAAACCTCAACTAATACAACAAAAATGCACTGTTCCTGAGAGCAGGCTCGTCGCTCCACAGATCTGACCTGTAACTTGGCTGGATGATGTCACCTGCTTGTCTCCATGGAGACAGATGCCATATGTTTACTGTACGGTGGCCCCGAAGGGCGAAACACACATTAATGAGACACGCACCCAACTTAGAAAACTCACACCCAAATCAAAAACACACACCCAAACTGAAAACACGTACCAAGATCAAAAACACGCATCCAACTGAAAACATGCACCGAAAAAAATAAAAATAAAACATATCCAAATCAAAAACACTCAAACATGCAAACATCCAAATCAAGTTGGGTGCATGTTGTATTAATGTGTGCGTGTTTTGCCCTTCGGGGCCACCGTATCACAGCCATATTGCGGAACATTCCACGGAAAATGACCTTCCATCAGAAATGAAACATGAAACTCTCAACAAGTTTCCAAAATGTAATGAAGTTAGTTTTGGTTTTACTTCAAGCTAAACATTATATTCTAATAACTTGTTTCCTTCTCTTATTGTTTCATATTTTGCTTGTATAATTCCCAAACCCCTCATGTATTCTTCCCCATCTCAGCCAATGTACAAACAGAAAACCTGCAGTAGCATTTCGTCAAAAGTTAAAAGCCTGCGACTTTCTTTGCGCGTTGATCCTTTTGCTTCGTCTCATATTTGTTCAGTCGGTGAGAAATATGTAATTACATACGCTGCACACAATTAGACGGATGAGATTGGAAACGTGATGTGTTGCGACCAGTCAAGCAGTGGGCATTTCATTTCCTCCTGAAATCAAATATTAATTATTCCACTTGTACACTGCATATTTAATCACAGGATAAAACGACTGGAGCTGCTTTTCTTTGCCGTAAAGTGCTTTATTGTTGAAGACGTTTGGTGACAGATTAATTCCATCTGTTCACACACTCATGTTACATATTATAATGAACTGTCAGCCATTTTTAACAGTAATTACTAGCAGTTCTTGTACAAGTGTTTTTTTTTTTCTTTTCTTTTTCTGATCTATGAAAAAGAGAAAAACACATTTGTACAGAACCGTACTCTGACAGGCCTGTGATTAGACTAAACTATTGTAACACATTTAGAATTAAATATTATCCAAAGAATTGTAGTAATGATTTGATTTGATAATAAATATTACTAAGGAATCCTTTGACTTAAGAGAATTTAAGAGGACTTTTACCAGTACTTCCAATTAATACAACCAAAAAATTACACAAAACAAATCTGACCAGTGTAATCCTCTGCCTGACAATGTTATTAAAGAATATAAATCAAAGCCTTCAAGGGGAATAATATCTAAACTATATAAAAGCACTGAGCACTTTTTTTTTAAGGTCATTTTCTTTTCTCAACATATCGGCTTTCAATGTGGAAACAACAAACTTGTCAAATCTGCTCCAAAAGATGTTTCATTCTTCCATTGAATCCACTTCATCCATAGATTTCTCTGGGACATTGTAACTTCAAAGGACGTTTTCTTAAAATGCATTTTCTCTCACAGAGACATAAAGATCAGCCTTAAAGTAGATCCCACACCAAACTGTACAATCTGGACTCAACGAGGTTTTGAAGGAACACACACAAGGATATGTTCAGATCTTATTCTAATCCTGATTTATTATAGTTTTAAGACAAAAAAAAAAAAAAGTGAAATTTTTCAGTCAGGTCTCATTTACTCAAAAACTAAATAAGAAATCCCAAATGTCCTTTGTACGTTTTTAATAACTAATATGTGAACAAAATGAACCAAGAAATATAAACCTGGTTCGTCCACTTTTCAGACTTTAATGCCCCAAATATGTGGATTTTTGGCAGTTTTTACACATAAAGTGTCTCATTTGTATATGAAAACATGACATGGTGACATACTTTTTTTCTTCCATTGATGTGAGTGAACTACAGGAGAAGTTTCCAATTGATTTATTTAGGTTTAAGATTTTTTCCTATTCACCTGCAGTGTCTCACTTTAATAACATGGACATCTATTCTTAAGTGGAAGGAGAAGATAATTTTATTTTGACAGTTTAGAAATGGGAAAATATGTGCACATCTTAATGGGAATCAACAATGTCACATGTTTGGATAAAGTTCTACTGGAAGAACCTATCACTTTTTCACCATGTTAAATTCACAGGGAAATACTGAGTGCTGTGTCCACCATTACCTGTGCTTTGGGATTGTCCCACTGCACAGAAAAATTGGACGGAGATTACCAAAGCCTTCCAGACCAGAACCGAGGGAACTAGGGGTGCAGAGGGTGCAACAGCAGCCCCCGTTGGACGGTCAGGAAACTGTAAACTCTAAGTTGCTGGTTTTGCCCTGAGCAGAACTAGATCTATTCTGACAGAGATAATATAAGTAAAACGCACTCTGAAACAACACAATTTATATTCTAATAAACTGTTATTTCTATTCTGATCAAATGTTTCTGCTGTAAACGATATGCAGGTTAAACTCAGGGAAAACTACACCACTCACCTGAGAGCACAAAACGGCTCTTTTTATACTTTCATATTGTGACAGACAAAATAAATGAGGAAATGGCAACCCCAGGCTGGATTAAGAGGAGGTAACATACACCGTGTGCAACAACTCGTGATTGAACCTGGCGCGACGCACCAAACGGAGTTTACGTGGAAAGACAGCGGGACAATTGTGTTTCCTCGTCTCATAGAGGTGGGATTTCAGCTGAATGTCTGAGAGTAAACTGAGGTCGGCGTGTGTTGCAGGGAAACTTGTGAGTTAAATACCTCGTTGCATCGTATTGTACTTAAGTAAATATTTTTGGTGTCTGTACTTTACTTACGTTGTTTTTACAGTGGTTATTTTTTACTTTTACTTCACTACATTTGAGGGCAAGTATCTGTACTTTTTATTCCACTACATTTTTTTTAAACTGTACTGAAAAAATGTTATTCTGAGCACGTTGATGGTGACATTGTTTTGAGTTCAAGCTCAGCAACAAGCAAAGAAAAATATACACATAAAATAAAAGAAATGAATTCAAACAGACCTTTGTTGACCAAAATTAAACACATTTCTTTACCCAAATTACAACATTTAACCCTAACCCTTTTCAAAATTGGTCTCATAAGCTACATGAAATACTTTTACTGTTTATTCTTAAAGTACATTTTCGAACAGGTACTTTAGCGCAAGTAGATTTTTTAATGTGATACTTTTCTTGTACTTTTACATGAGTGATTATTTTGCACACGTATCTGTACTTTCACATGAGTAACAAAACTGAATACTTCTTCCACCGCTGCCTGGTGACCATCGTGAAACATGTGGGGCTTTATTTTCACACGTAGAAGACGAGGTTCATGATTTCAAACCAGTACAAAAGTTGCTTATTTTTACGAGTGCCCTTGGTAGGTCCTGTGTAAACGCATGCAACTGCTCTCTACGCTCCAGTCTGTTTTTGACATCTCACAAACCACTGGACTTCAAAACTATGTATTTGAGCCTCAAAACTCCTGCCATGGATATAATAAATGGATACCGTTGGAACTTTCTTCTCGCAGCGGGAAAGAAGGCCATCACAAAGGAAAGGATGACACAAACTGAGCCAATGAACAAGGACTGGACCGAAACCATAATGGAAAGACACTAAATGGATTCATCGATGTAATCCCTCATTCGTCCAGGTGTGATTCATCGTAGAAAGGGTTTCAGAGGTTGTCATCCGGACGCTGTTTGAAGATCGAGATGTTTCGACTTTTATCCAAAAGTCATTGTCAATCAGAGAGCTGGTTGACAATGACTTTTGGATAAAGTCGAAACGTCTCGATCTTCAAACAGCCAAGAGAAAGAAGAAAAGAGCCAAGAAACAGGACAAAAAGGATAAAGACCCCAGCAGGAGGGGGGTCTCTATCCCTTATGTCTCGGGCCTGTCTGAGAAGTTTCAAAGGATTTTTAGACAACAGGACATCTCTGTTTATTTCAAACCTGGCAACACACTTAAACAGAAACTGGTCCATCCGAAAGACAAGAGGCCGACAGAGAAACAGAGCAATGTAGTTTATTCGACAGAGTGCAGTGAGGACAGTTGTAAAGAACGTTACATAGTGAGACCAAACAGCCACTACACAAAAGGCTGTACCAACACAGAAGATCTACCTCCACGGGACCGCAAAGTGCAGTCCATCTGCACCTAAAAGCTACAAATCACTCATTTGAGGACAGTGAGGTGAAGATATTGAGCAGAGAGAAGAACTGGTTTGAAAGAGGAGTAAAGGAGGCTATTTTTGTCAAAAGAGAGAATCCGTCTCTAAACAGGAATGAGGGCTTAAGATTTAATTTGGCTAAGATTTATGAAAGCCTCCTAACACCCTAGTCCAAATCAATGGACCAGTCAAATGCTAATGAGGTCATCAGCAGTGATGAGGGAGCAACAGCCAGCTATCAATAGAACAATAGATCTAAGACAATAATAGATCTTAGCCACAGGTGAAACTGGGTAGGACCAACTATTAAACTAACAAAGGCAGGCCAGTTATAGAGTTTCAGGGACACTAGACAAACAATTTTCCAAAGAAAGACAGGCGTTTAGTGACTCCTCCCTGGGGGCAGGACTCTCTACTTAGAGTAGCATATAAGCCAGAGTTCCCATACCAGCTCTCTGATTTCGACCTCTTTCGACTTTTGGATAAAAGTTGAAATGTCTCGAACAGTGTCCGGATGACAACCCCTGAAACCCTTTCTACAATACACAAAATGGAAAATAATACATTTGATCTCAATTTGAAAATGGACACATTTGACAGACTTGGGACAGATATGCCGGACTAAACGATTAGGACAATGTGCATGGCTGTTTTGTTGAAAACTGTTCTTTGGTTCAGTTTATCTATGTTTGAACTGAACATACATTAGATTTCCTGGACTCTTCTATGACGTCTTGTCTGTTTTTCCTTCCATTATAACAACAAAATGCTCCACGATGTAGATGTCAGTACTTTGCACCATGATTGTTTGCAGCCACAGCCACGTTCCGACTGGTCCGCGTCGCTAAGATCGCTTTGGCACGGTTCATTTAATGCTGAAATGTACAGTATTTCCATCCTCTTGATAGAGCTCTGGGCCCAGGTGAAAATGAACTAATGTTTTCTTAATGAATGTAATCAAACTAACTTTCTGTCTGAAGATCCAGTCGCTGAGGTCCTCACCTTCGCCTCTCTGCTCCGGACCCTGACAGTCCCTCCTGCAGGTGGAACTCATGACCACAAAACACATCATTTTAATCAAAGTACATGTTGTATTTTCAGGTTCTCAACATTATACTGACTTTGATTAAAAATTTATAAAATGTAAAGCTCACTTCAAAGTAATCCTATGCTACTAATTCTGCTCATGTGCTTACTTTTATAGATGCTCTTTTCTCTCATGTTTGATGTGCGGTGTGGGCCCTTCTGTAGCTAATGCTGTTGCGGCTGATTCCTGAAATGAATAGGCGTAATTAATCTTAAAGGTCAGTCCATTGTGGAATGTGAATCTGTGACTGTCTATTCATATCCACTGTTGTTCATTTTTTACATCCACTTTCATGCACACATAGCTGTAACACTTTGTTTGAACAGATCCAATAGAACTTGAAAAGTAATTTACTGCATACACTTCATGAAATGAACATTGTATTCATGTACTAGTATATTTTTATATGAACAGAATATATATAGTCCCCTTATGCTAAAAGTATCACGTCCAGCCAATGCCTCTTCTGTCATCTGGACAGATTTTAATCTTAGAGTGCATACGGCAGGTTTTCATGATTTTCTAATTGTGTCTTTATTTGGAGTATTAATACCTGTTGTAAATAAAATTGCAATTTTACACCAATCAAGTTGCCGTTTGTGGAGAAAAGTTGAAAAATCTGTAGGAATACATATAGATAGATGACATCACAGGGAGACAAGTAGTGCACTCTAAATTTCCCACAATGCATCTTGAAAAGTAGTGTCCAGAAGTGTCCAGCGCTGGTCACTAGAGGTCAATATAGACCATAATGCATTGCGAGGGTCGGAAAAACTACAGTGGACAGTGACAGGTCTTTAACTGGACACAACAGAGTGAACGAAGCAGAAAGAGCTGTTTAAATGAACTGTTGAGCCGAGATTATGAACAAAACACTTTAAACAAACCATTAGCTGCAGCGTTGCTAGCTTTAGCCGCTTACCTTAGAGTTTGAGGGGTGATCATCTGGACTGGATCTGCACTGCTGCTACCTCTACTGCTCCCATGATTACTCCTAGAGGCATGTGGGAATGGGATTAAAGGCAAAAAGATCTGCCTTTAACTGAAGAAATAAAAAAGTTGCATTGCATCCTTGATTGAGTGTGATCATTGTATTAATTGTTCATTTGGAAGAAATAAACCATTCCTTCTACTCTAGGGGCTGGTGGCCCCAAACAAGACTTTGGTTTTGTTAAAAACTAAGAGGCGTACCAGGAAGAAAAAGTGACTTCTCCAGAGAAGCGGGCCATTTATTCATCAGCACTTACACGTTTGTTTTTAAAATAATCTTGAACAAAACTGAGTCCATACTGTGGCATAGTGTCAAAAACAAAACAAAATCAGATGTTGGAATTCTGACAGTGAGTGGCAAAGTTGTATGAGAGTCAATGGTGAGTGACGACGTACTGTATACTCCTGTGAAAGCACAAAACACAACTAAAATATGAAAGAGCTGCTGCAGTCTGATAACAGATATAAAAGTGTCCAACTCCAGATAAACAACAAGACAACAGCTACGCTCATATTTATCACTGCCACAGACTCTGATCTAAACAGTTAATCTCATTATAGCTTTCTCTCCTAAAATAAGATGTTCTGAGGAAATGTACTGTTGTGCAGCACTTAAAGTGTCCTTAACGAGACACTACAGGTGAATAGGAAAACGTCATAAATTTAAAGTTATCAATTTAAATTCACTCCTGTAGTTATACACATAAATGAACAAAACAAATGTGTTACAAGTTTTTCATTATGTAATGTTTTCATGTAGGAAATAAAGCTTTTTTTTTTTTGTAAAAACGGCCAAAATTGCCCATATTTGGACATTTAAACCTGGAAAATGGACAGGTTTAAATTTGTTGGTTCATTTTGTATATATTTTAGTGTAAAAAAAAAAAAATCAATAGAAGGGATTTTGGATTTCTTATTTATTTTTTTAGTAAACCAGATCTGACGGAAAAATGTTCTCATTTTTTGGACTTAAAACATTATAAATCAGGCTTGGAACTAGATATCAACAAATCCTTTACTACGTTCCATCGAAATCTTGTTAAGTACGAGATTGTAAAGTTTAGAGTGCGTAGGAGCTTTAAGGCTGATCTTTATGTTTCTGTGAGAGAAAACAGCTCTTGAAGTTACAATAAAATCTATGGATGAAGTGGATTAAGTGAAGTAATAAAACCTATAACCTATTCCACATGAAAGTTTATAGGTTGAGAGAGCAAACTGACCAAAAAAAAAAAAAAAGGTAGTATGTAGTGTCTGGCCTTAATCTCCAGTTGCCGTTAGCAAACAAGCTAGCTAAGCTCTGCGCAGTCGGAGCAACGAAGAAACTACTTTCAGTTTTCACTTCACTGTCTAATTGTTTACTTTAGCAAAACAAAAGCTCCGCAGACAAAATACGAGTCCAGAAACACATTTTATCAGTTTGTGCGTATTCCTCACTTCCTGCTTTCAGCGGCAATTTCACATCGGATTTTTTTTTTTTTTAATATTTTGCCACAGTCTGGGCTTAGCTTTGGTCAAATATATCAGCAATCTATACAAACAGGGCAGAGAAGCTTTCCTTTCATTCATTTCCGTGGGATAAGAATAAAAAAGAAATGGCTTGATTGATAAAGTGAGTTTATGTTCAGCTTGTGGTCCTTTTAAAAACCTTTACTCTTGAACAAAGGCCTGGACAGAGACGTGTTGTAGATATGGTACTATTAAATTATATAAAAGACATAATTAGGCGGAAGAGTGTCCTTAAAGGTGCAGTTAGCTACAGTTTCGTTACTAAAAGCATGAAAACCAGAGTTAGTTCATCATAAACTGTTTGCTTTGGTCCAAAGTTATTGCTCACTCACCTGCTTCAGTCTAACATTCAAATGATTCACTCCGATGAGTTTCCACAACTTTCAGAGCAGAGTTACCGTTACAGTAAAGCTCACAACAACGGCGCACTCCCATTTTCACTTTTCACCCACTATTTTCTGGACAATAAAACACCCTACAATTAGACGCAGACACACAGCAGTCTGACAGAGCTGCTTTACAATATATCTGCACTGGGACAACACGGATTTGACTTTATTACATGAAAAAAACTGTGCAATCAGCGACAGATGCAAAGGACCCGGAAGCAAGAAATATACTGTGAGACGTCATCACAATTCAACAAATGAACTTTCCAAATGCATTCTGAGCGTCTTAAGTAATCGCTACAATGAGTTTTTCAACTTTTAGAGGGAGTTTTCCTGCCATGCATGGTTAAGCTAACACACTAACATGAATGCAAACAGCACACTTCCTGCTTCACGGAGAATAAAACACTCATAATTAGATGCAGATGGTACACAGCGGTCTCATTTTCACATTAAGACCAGCTTTTACACCATATCAGTGCTGGAGAAAAACTTACTTTATAACATGGAGAAAAAAATGGTATAGCTCCTTTAATCCAATATGTTTGCAGGACATTTATTCTTTACTTCAACCTAAACGAACAGGCAACAGAGTCAAATTTGTTTTTTTTGAAGTGCAACTCTAATTACAAATATGTTAGCAAAGAGTTAACCTAATACATCATTGGCACTAGTATAACTCATTCATTTTATGTTACTCAGTAAACAGTCGCATGTTGCTGTTGAGTGTATGTGAGTTAATTGGGATCACAGAGGCCACGAGTGCTTCAAATGTGGACGTTTGTGGCTCTAAACTCCACTGAAAGCCATTGACTATGTGCCTGTTCTATCTCGAGCTCAGCTCCTGTTCAAAGTGGGATCAGAGGAGCTGGAGCTAGTCAGGTGAACTGGGTGCAAATGACTCCTTCAAACAGCATGGAGCAGACAGGGAGATATTCAACTTTGTTCTAAAGTGGAGTTTCTGAATATTTTGACTTAAACTATCTGTCACAGTAAGGAATTTCACCTGGATATAGCCGACTGAAGTGCATCCAGAAAATGGTGTTTAAAGCTACTATGGAATGGCTTTTTAACTTGAAATACTGTTTAGGTAGGGAAAACATCCATATGTGTGGGTGTTGTTGCTTCACAGAGAATGCTTTGTGTTGTCTTGTATCCTTTACTTCTGAATAAAAATACACAAATCTATGTTCAAAACAGCTCAACAAATTAATTAAGTCCAAACATTAGTTTTGTACAGTATTCATTTCTTTGTTATTGTTAAATGGAAAACATTTTCACCAAAGACATTTTTCTTCATCCAGTTAAATGGTTGGCATCGCAGACTGAACTGCAGACAGTGTTGATTGTATTTGAAAACGTGTCCGTGAAAGTCCAGACAAAGAAACCCAAAGCGACGAGCAGCTGAATGCACAAGGCTATCACCGATGGTACAGTTACCTGTTCTTTTTTAAACAGAATCTTCTAGTAATCACACAACATTTTATATTAATAAAGGTTTATAAGTGGTAGTAAAAAGTTCCACTTGAAGGTCAATTCATTCTTCATAAGAAGCATTTACTTAGACAGTTCTTGCAGCTTGTTCAGGGAACATCAGCTGAGCAGAAGTTTACTCGGCAGGGCAGTCCTTATTACACACTGCACTGCATTTTCTGTCCCTCTGCTGTTGGACTCATGAACACTTTATAACACCTGCCACTTTAACAATAATATTATAAAAGAGTTATCTATTTGCACTGCCACATTTGCACTACTATTTGGCTACCCTGTACATTGCCATGTATAGTCTAAGTATTTTATTTTATTTTATTTTATTTTATTCCTAATTGTATGCATGCCTTTTATATATATCTTGCTGCTGTTTTATTCATTGTTTTATGTTGCACCTTACGCCAAAGCAAGTGTACCTGTGCATCTTACAAAATAAAACCTAAATCACATAAAGATTAACGCATTCACTAGGATTCATTGGGCCTAATTATTAAGCCAGAATGTATTTGTTTGTGCAATATTTTACCAGGCAGGTCAGTTACGCACACATTCTGCAGAGGGAACTTATGGGATCAGAGCACGATTGGGGGCAGCAGACATCAACACTGAGGTCACTCAGCACACAGTGGTGTGATTGAGCTCTTCATAAGAACACCAAACCTAAGCTCCTGAAGACACTGGTGTGGCCTGTGGAACTATACGGCTGTGAGGCCTGGACAATACGAGCTGCTGATATCAACAGACTGGCAGTGTTTGAGTGACAACTAATAACAACTGTAAAAGGAAACTACAGGACTTTGGCCTGGAAGGATTTGAGGGCAAGACCTGCTTAAAGGAGACAATGAAGCGATGACATCCAAGACTGAACCAAAAGTGCACAGCATTGGCAAAGCCACAGAGTCTGTGGAGGAAGCTGGTCTGGACGTCCTTGACCCCGACCCTCAGAAATGAGGACGGGAACAGGTGAGGCATGAGACTGACAAAAACAAGGGTATATTCTGGTCCAGAGGGGTTTAGGCTACTTTACCACCCCGGTGTAGTTTGGCCAAGGAGTTCATCCCCGGATTTACTCTGGCTCTGACCAAACACTTTGTTAAAGCAGTTACAATGGTATCTTACCTTTTATCACATCTGACCAGCGGTGGATGAAGTACCCCAGTTTGTTACTCAAGTAAAATTTTAAATACAGCAGCAAAAAAATATTCAAGTAAAACTTGAATAACAGTATCAGATTTTAAAATCTACTCAAGTAAAAGTATTAAAGTACCCCTTAAAAAATGTACTTAAAAAATAAAAAGTAAAAGTCATTATTTTGGTTTGCAGAACTGTTAAAGCATCAAACTGTAATATTGATGGATTTATTCTGTTGAGTTTTGGTCATTATAGGAAACTTTCCAGGTTATGTTTCTCTATAGAGGCTTTTTGTTTGCAGCAGGAGAGATGTCGCCATAAATGTGCTAAAAATAAAACCCTCAGCCTTTTCAGCAGGTCTAAGACCTTAAGAAAATATACTTTTCAGTTCAGTAGAAAGTACAGATACACACTCTGAAATGTAGTGAAGTTAACGTAAAACGTATCTACTGTAAAATGTACTTCAGTAAAGTAGAGCTAACAAAAAACAACAACTTATTGACCACTGTTTTATATATTTCTTTAACCAGGATAAGCCCACTACGATTAACAATCTCTTTTTCAGGGGAGTCCTGGCCCCAGAGGGAGGAGCCTATTGTAAATGTTTTTAGTGGGAGGAGAAACTGGAACACCCGAAGGAACCCTACGCAGACACGAGGAGAACATGCAAACCCAGGGTCTTCTAGCTGTGAAGCGAGTGGTGCTTTCCACCACTGCAGTTGACAAACCTTTATTGCACACGGCACTGATCATGTGCAATGTCCTGCACAACTATTTCGTGATTACCTTTTCTTACACCTCAAATTACTCATACTGCACCCTAACCCTAACACCTTAAAGCGTAGTTATAATCTAAAGTGTCACCCTCATTCCTACTCTTAAAGGGTTCAAATTTGGTTCCATTCCTCTGACCAGAATCAGAGTCAAAATTACAAGAATCACCAGAACAGTGCGACCTTCTGCTGAGCCCTGCCTTGTTCTGGGTTAATCCGACTCGGGGTTTACGCTTCATAAACAAGCTCAAAACAATTTCCCCGTTAAATCACCAGCAGGAGACGGAGGAGCAGGTGAACCGGCACGCGACGGCCATTTGAATTCAGGACGACGCCCCGTCTTTAATCTGAGAGTGGTCTTTTGTTTGTGTTTCCGGCGAGTGAAGGACATCCTCATGTGGTTGAATCTTTTGAGCATCTCGTGAAAGTAGCAATAGCAGTCAGGAAACGTTAAATGTAGTTTGAAGTTGTCTATGTTCCTGTTCTGAGCATCGATTCTATGAGTTCAGTTACAAAACTGAATATACTTTGGTTGATAACTAGGGGCAAAGTAATCCGCCACTCCAATGAGGAAAAACTTGAAAACTGTGAATACGTTTTGAAGGTTAGATGAATGTTGACTGGGTTACGTCAATCCAGTTTCAATGTAAAGGTATCAAAACATTTCAAATAAAGTGGCATTATTTCATACCCCAGTTTGCTGTGTTTGAATCATTTATTTTTTTCAAGTGGGCAAGAAGATTAAAATATTGTATTGTTGAGATCCTCTGTGTGTTTTTTTTTAATTTAAGTTCACTTCTTCTTCCTTCCACTCAACACTTTAAGCATGTTCGACAATATATATATATATATATATATATATATATATATATATATATATATATATATATATACATATATATATATATATATATATATATATATATATATATATATACAAACAATTAAACTTTCAAGAGTTTTGGTTGTAGACCTTCACCCAGAGTTCCTTGCCCCGCAGGCTCCACCAGGAGGGCCCTCATGAGACGTACCTCCATCCACAGGCTCTGCATTGAAAACAAACTACAAAAAAGTAACGCTTCTCCTGGAGCATAATCATGACCTATCATTATTGCTAACCTGTAAAAGTCTTTTAATACAGTATTATTTACATTGATTTATTGGTACCACTTTATAATAACTACACCTTATTTTGTCTTAAGGTGAGACTCTACAGGCAAAAGTCATTTTTTTCAATTTTTGTTTTTTTGGTCAGTTTGCTCTCTCAGCACATACACTTTCATGTGGAAACAACAAACTTGGCCAATCTGCTCCTGAAAATATTTTATTGTTTCATTTAATCCACTTCATCCATAGAAATCCATGGGACATTGTAACTTCTAAGGCCGTTCTCTTAAAATGCATCTTTCTCCCCTCCTGACATAAAGATCACCACTTACAGTAGTTACAGTGCCTCCTACACACATCAGACTTTAATATCTTGTACTCAGCAAGATTTTGATGAAACGTACAGAAGGATTTTTTTGATATCTAAGCATTAACAAAGACTGAATCTACAATGAATATATAGTTTATCAGTATCAGTCTTATAAACTAAATTAAGATTAGGGTTGGGGTTAGGAGTTAGAGTATTATTTAAGTAGTTACTAAATGATTCTTGATAAACTATATATTCACTTTTTTATTAAGGCATGAATACGTGTTACCATTTTTACTTGATAAATTACCCTACTGTGCCTGTGCTGATTACGTATTTCTTTCTTTCTTTCTTTTGTTTATTTGGTCAGGACAGTAGATGTTAATGAACATACAACGCCGGTATTAGACATGAGTTAGTTCGTCAGTTTTCATCCGTTGTCCTGCATTCACTCTCACAAACACCTATTGCACATGTTTTCAGTGGTGGGGAAACCGGAGCACCCGGAGGAAACCTACGCAGACACAGGGAGAACATGCAAACTCCACACAGAAACGACGATCCCAAACTCTTGCCTAATCTTAACCACAACAGACTTGAACTCATCACTACCTCCTGTTATTTTAAACCTTTATTTTTCTAAAACGTATTCACAAACTGCAACATCACAAATGTACAACTCTGCTAAATATACC
Source organism: Rhinogobius similis (assembly GCA_019453435.1). Classification (NCBI taxonomy): domain Eukaryota; kingdom Metazoa; phylum Chordata; class Actinopteri; order Gobiiformes; family Gobiidae; genus Rhinogobius; species Rhinogobius similis. The sequence goes on along the minus strand of CM033635.1, from coordinate 30,521,080 downwards.
CCAGGTGCCCTCCCACCAAACTAAGTCATAATTAGAATATCATGAGAGCT